>JBBBVU010000015.1:25864543-25893682 GCA_037177055.1 Atherinosoma microstoma | reverse complement strand
TATAGATTAATTACCACACCATTTCTGATTCGTGGCTTTTTTGTTCAGGCACTAATGTGTTGAAAATCTATGGCACTTATACAAGATTTATCTCTGAATGGTTTAATTTTGACAGCCATGATACAAATCACAAATTTATTTGATAAATGTAGACTATATTTTTTTTTACACATGATCTTGCGACCCCACAGGGATCCCGACCCCCAGTTTGAGAACCACTGCAATTCAGGGCAGAGTTCACATCTGAGTTCTAACGTCAGTTTCAATACCAGTATAGCAAACATGGCAATGGTGGAGGACATGATGACACACATTTTCAGAAAGAGACATAAAAAGAGGCAGAGCAGTAGATGGTGATGGGCTTAGCGACTTCTTCTTCCTTGTTTCTTTTGCTAGTTGCACATCAGCTATACTGCGCAACAGTGCCCCCCATGGTTTCCAGTGGTACTGTTCTGTTTACCGTCTGGCTACTATCTACAAGCTCTCTGAAAACAAACTGAAATACATGAGTAAAGTACGACTTTACATTTAGCTTTAGACTCTTCATATATGGACTGTATTATCCAACAAAGCATGTAAATACATTAACAGTTTATAATTTGTGGAACCTTTTTCACATCTCACAACCTCAATCAAATTATTATTATTATTATTATTATTATTATCATTATTATTATTATTATTATTATTATTATATCTACCATACCTTTACATTATTATTGGTGTACTATGGTTGGATGTCAAAAAATGTACAAAGTCTCCCTCCCCCCATTTTCATAAACAGAATAAAGGTTTACTAATCAGAAAGAGTGTGGTGATTAATCTATATCCTCCGTAGAATAATTCAGGCCAAATTTGAAGAGTCTCAGTATGGCTGTGTTTGAGCAAGACCTGATCTAAAATAGTCTGGATGGAATTTCTTTTTTAAAAATTCACAAAATTTCTTTTTTTTTTCAACATATTCACAAATTGAATAAAAGGTTTTACAACTCAAACTCTGTTGCAATTAATCTATATCTGCTGTACAATAATTCGGGCTGAATTTGAAGGGTCAAAGTTTTGTAGTTTTTAAGCAGGACCTGGTCTAATATGGTCTGAATGGAAAAAATAAAACATTTTAAATTTCCTTTAATGCTTTTTTTTGTGTGTGTGTTTTTTTAAACAAACGGAATAAAGGTTTAACAAAACAGAAACAGTGTGGTAATTAATATACTGTATATACTCTAGAACAAGTCAATCAAGACGTGAACATCTTAAATGTTGTAGTTTTTGAGTAAGACCTGGTCTAATCTTATCAAGTTCTCCAAAAAGCAGTACTCTTCATCTGTATCACGAATCGGAAGCCAACTTCAGGATGTGACCACATAGAGATAAAAGTATCTATTAAATTAGGTTATTCATATTTGACATTTAAAGAAAATATCCAATCTTAATGTTTGGGACACGGGCAGAATAAATAAAACATGTCTTTTAAATACAGCACAAATGTTTTCCAACACAAGCTGGATGGTGTGAATGTTCGTCAGTTAACTTCCACCGTCATGAAAGATGTTTTACCTTATTTTAAAAACTATAAAACGTAACCTTGTGTGACTATTGTAGAGAATCTGTAACACTAAGTTAAACACCTGTTGTCATATACTCCAGACCGGCTGATTTAAACGTAATGCTCTTATATGTGAGAGAATTAAATACATCATCACTGTCGACCAGCACAATGGAAAACATGCTCGACTACAGCAACAAATGAAGCAAAGTTAAAACTAGACCTGCTTGTTAACACGTATTCATTCTTACTTTTAAAAAAACACAATCGTAAAACCGACTTTTCCAACCCATAAGTTTAAAGGTAAAAACATAGGAAAACTTCCAGAGGAACAGCGGCCCTTACCTGGAAATTCAACTTAAAAGACAAACCGGTGAACGCGAGGGCTTCGTCGGAGTGGCACGCAGCTATATCCCAGGTTTACGCTGCACATACTTCATCTTCTGTAACAGGGTTAGTTTTTTGTTTTGTTTTTTTACCCTCGAAGTCGTCCTGTCGCTCGTTAATCGGCGCACCGATTCGTGCTTTACAAGCCGAGGGACGTGACCCGTTCGGAACACGACAGTTCAACCCGTATCCTGCTTCATGATACAATCCCAGACCGAGACACTCACTCCGGGAGAGTTTAAATGAGCTAAGCTAAACTAGCCCATCCGTGGGACAACCGGGGGGGGGATAACAAGTGTGGCAGCGCGAGCGTGCCATCTACCGTTGGCGAACGTGTAAAGGTAGACTTTTTGAGGGGCGCTTCTGCGTTTCCATGACAACTCGTTGAGTTAAGGGTTAGCGTTAGGGTCAAAACAACCCGATTCGCGGAAGTTATTGAGTAGTTTACGTCACCAGCTACAAAAAACTATGGGGAAAAAGTCGGACTTCATTGGAAAAATATCACCATAAGAGGAGCTTGAAGAAGCCATTTGACTTTTTTCGACAAAATATATAAATTATGTTAAGGACCCGTTGGTTAACACGTAAAAGTAGACGTTTGAGCTTCTGCATTTCCATGACAACTTGTTGAGTTAAGGGTAGGCGTTAGGGTCAAAACAATCCGATTCGCGGAAGTTATTGAGCAGCGTACGTAACCAGCTACAAAACTATGAAAATAAGTCGAACTATTAAACATTATAGCCATAAGGAGAATTTAAAGAAGCGAGTTTGGCATATTGGACAAAATATATAAAGTATGTTAAAGAACTGGGGAAGCTGGTTTGGAACAGACAACGAAAATGTCCAAATTAAAGAAGAAAGCGTTGAAGCGAGTAAAGAAGACAACAAACCCACAAATGTTACAGAAACAGAGCAAACCACCGAGGCTGAGAAAGATACTCAACCACCTCTGCTTTCCCCAAAAGCTAAAGAAGCTAAAGGGTTTGGTGGTAAGTCTGCCATTTGCTTTGTTGTAACAAAAAAGAGATGAGTTTAATCCCAGCGATGATCAACATCTGGTTTCTTTGTAGGTTACATCTATAGTTTTGCCAGCAATGCCTCTAAAAAATTGTCTGAGTCTGTTGTTGGAACAGCTCAGACCCTGAAGAAAAGCGTGGAGGAGGGAAAACTAAATGAAATGATTGATAAGGTAATAACTTCTCTGTGTGTAATTAATCACAACTTCTGTGTGCTAAATGAGTTTTTTTTAAAGGTTTGAGTAAGTTTATTCCTCCATTTAGACCATCTTGGGGGATTTCCAGAAAGAGCAAGAAAGATTTGTTCTGGAAAAAAATGCCAAAAAGTTTGGTAAGTACATCTTTAATTATTTTTTTGGTCACCACATTCAGTACATTAGTCACCAGGGGACAAAGGGGTCTAGAAAAAGTGTTTGAACCGTTTTTATCTTGTTTTATATTTACCAAAAAACTAGTCAAGTATTAGAATATTGCAGGTAATCTTGGCACATTTTTAGGGGGCACTACCCACGTGTCTAGCTGTGTTATTCATTGCAGAGAAGCACGATTCTTACGAGATATACCTCTTTGTAACGGTGACTAATCAGGCTTTCCAACAATGTATTATTAAAGGGGAGAGATAATCAAACAAACACACATTTCCTTACTTTTTGTTTTATATTTAGGTTTTTTTTAGACCATCTTCCTTTACTCATAAGCCTGAAACTCACTACCTGTGAGGTAAAACATCTTCCAAGATCAGCCACAGAAGATTTCTGAGTGCCACAAAAAAGGTTCATCACTAAATCTCAGCCCAGCAGAGCTTCATTTCTCCTCCTCAACACTCAATTTAAAGCAGAAAGTTTAAAATATGAACAAAAACAGGGATCCATAGATTTAAGAGCGATCATTTTAAATGTGAATACCCTCAAATTAAAGCTGACATCACTTTAAGACAAAATTCACAATATACAGACCTAAGAAAATGTTTGGACATGCTTACTCACTCAAATAAATAGTTTTGATGCTCAAACTTTTAACTGGTCATGAATATACTTTATGTAAAGATGTGAAATTAATGTTCATGTATTAGAATAATTCCACTTTTCTCTGTTCTTAGATGCTGCTGTGCCACCGTGGGTTGGTTATAATGAGGAAGACACCATACAGGAGCAGATTCTAGCTCTCTCAGCTGTGACTATCTAAAGAAAAAGACATTCAATCTGATGTGAAAAATACTTAAAGTACATCCTGTGTCACCATATTGACGTAACAGTCTCAATCTCCCTGATTGATTTTATTAGGACAAGAGGAATTTTTTGCGAAACCCTCCTGCTGGTGTGCAGTTTCACTTTGACTTTGAGAAAATGTATCCAGTCGCCATGGTGATGCTGGAGGAAGATGAACTCCTCAGGAAGATGCGCTTCCATCTGGTCCCTAAACAGTGAGAACGGTTTTACTTGCATATTAACGTTGTTCTCCGGTGTTTTCTCCATCTGCATGTTGGGGATGGAGCAGCGGGGTAGTGTTTGGAGTGAAAAGGGTTTTTTGATGTATTAAGAATAATAATATTAAAAAAAACGTTTATTAATCCCTCAGTGGGGAAATTGTATTGTTGAAACAGTATAAGTACAGTAAGTAAACTGGTGATGTCAAACAAGAACACCAAAGAGTACAAAGAAAAAGCTCTCAGAGACCAGTCTGGCCAAAGAGAATTAAGTAAATAAAAGATTAAACTACACTACAACAAGTTAAGCTACATAAGGTCAAGCTAAACATATTCCTGCTGCTATTAGTTGCTGTGCGTGTGGAGATTTTGTTGCACTTTACGTGCACGGTTAGTGACCTCCACAGTGAGCACAACGGGCCTCATTCACCAATATTTTCTTATGAATCCTCTTAAAATTGTTATTAAGTTGTTGTTTTTATTACAAAAACTCTCCATCAGATTCACATACATGCTCGTAGACCACAAAATAGTTTTTAGCTCGTAGATTGGTGAACACCAATCTCTCCGTAAGTTAAATGGACGTGCCACCTGGCACTAGTTTGCAGGTAAACACCCAAAAATGCCCATAAAAGGTCAAACTGAACTTCCTACAGTTTGTAGAACAAATGTCTTCCTGCTGTATCCAAACACATCCAGCATCCTTTTAAAGATGCGGTGATGATGGAGCAAGTGGATCTGATTACATAAAAGCTCAGAGTGAATCCGAAGGGTCGGTTAGCGGTGTTATTAACCAGGAGGTCAGGGCATGACCTCCATCTCCCAACAAAACTATATTAAAAAGCAACTTCCAGCAGGTGTTCGGTGACTTAGACGTTTATCCAGCGATATTATTGCATTTGAGGAAACAGATCTGGTGAGGTGGCTTTAATGTGTGGAGTCTGTTGCACTGGTGGTTTTAGGAAGACCAGAAAATTATTAAATTAATGAAAAATAGTTTCATTTTTCCCTGAGGTATATTATAATGTTCTGCAATATCTTGCTATTTGTTTTATAATAACAAAATCCTTTGTAAATGACAAAAAAAATCTGACAAAATAAACCATTACTGTTATTTTTTTATTGTATTTTAATGAAGTGAACAGCAGAAAACAACACAAACATTGATTATGTTCAAACAGGTCAACACTTTAATGTTCATAAGAGAAGTCCTGAGTGTTATATGATAATAATTCAGGATTTTCATGAATGCCACAATCTTCACAAAAAGTTCGTAAATGAGATTTGAGAAGAAATTTATAAGAACGGTTGGTGAATGAGGACCAATGTTCAGGGGTGTTAAAATGTGAAACCTTCCCCCTTGTGGCTGTGTGGCGAACTGCAGGTGTACATTAAATTATGTCTTTCTTTGCTGGTTATTTGATCATTAGGCCTCTCTTCTACTGAAAAAGTTTGTTTTCTTTTGTTCTGTCTTTCATTTTAGAGTGAAGGAGGAAATCTTCTGGAAGAATTACTTCTACCGTGTGTCTTTGATAAAACAGTCAGCTCAGCTCACAGCCCTGGCTGCACAACAGGCTGCCAGAGCCGTAGATCCTCATCAGAAAGGTACTTTCTACCATCTCGAGTAAAGTCTCATGTGCATTTCTTTGGTTTTGTATCAGCCTGAGATGTGATAAACAAAAGTGTGAGTTAACGTTTGGATCTTTCTGAGTCCAGCATTACAGGTTTTGTGATACGACACTTGAAAGATGATTTCTTTTTCTTTTTTTTTCTCATCAGAGTCAATTAAACATCAATCTTCCTCTACTGCCAACAGTCCCGAACCAAATGAGGTAATTAAGCAGCTTTGAAAACATAGAAATAATAATTAGAAACTGTGACTGGACTAAATCTGCCAGTTTAATGTTTACGTATGTCATGAAGGAGGAAGAAGAGATTCCCACCAGCCCTCCTGCGGCTGAATTCATAAGCGATGCTTTTGACTCCTGCAACTTAAATGCGGATGATCTACGGAAAGGAATGGAGCAACTGGTTTTGGATCAGAGGGAGGGTCCAAACTCACAACAGGGTACGTCTTTGGATTAAACTGGATTATCATAAACATGTGGTCCTGTTCGTTAGAGTTGAATCAGTTGCTGTTATTTGTTTCCCAGAGGAGTTAGCGGACTGGGAGCGAGAGCTGCAGGAGGAGCTGCAGGAGTACGACGTGTTGGCTGATAACGAGAACCATGATGAGAACTGGGACAGAGAGATCGAAGAAATGCTACAGTAGGACGGTTAGACCCACGATGCACACTACAGCACCTTCAAGGTCGCGAACAGCGTAACGGCTAAACTGTAACACCCAACTTGACTAAGTTTGGAAATTAAAGATGGGGAAAATGGACTCAACAATGTTTGCTCAAGAGCAGTTTAATAGTTTAATATTCATATTAATAAGCTACCGGTTGGACCAGAGCAAATAGGACTGTTACAAAAAAACAAGTTTACACAGGTTTGATTGTCAAAACAGCAGAATATGATGCATCAGACCAAAAACAGGCTAAAATAATCCAACCATAAAAGCCTATTTACATGTAATTTTATCAGTTATCTTTTGCATAGCTTGCCTTTATGAGCCATAAACACACAGTCTGTGTATGTTTAGATAAAACAGGCGCACCTCTCCTTACCGTTTGATATTTTAAATCAGCGGGGGAACTCTGGTCTTCGAGGTCCACTGTCCTATAGGTTTTACATGTTTCCTGTTTCAACACATCTATTTCAAATGATTGAGTCACTGAACAGAACATAATCAGCTGATTTCAGTTGAATCAGGTGTGTCGGAGCAGGGAAACGTGTAAAGCCTGCAAGGCAGCAGACATGGAGGACCAGGGTCTCTGAGGCTCCATGGGGGGACAGCTGGTTACAGCCCTAATTTAAACTAATATATGTTTAAATACTAGTATACTATATTTTTCTACAAAGGTTATTCTTTGACAGACTGAGCATTTTTTTATATTTTACATATATAAATAAAAAGCCATATTTTATATGACATTTTAAATGTTAACCGTGTATAACTGGTTAGACTCCAGTGGCCTGTAGACGAGTCAGTGGAAGGCTGAACTTGTTTCTGTCTTCTCTCTGATCAAGCGCACGATCGTTCTAGATGTGAATTTAATATATTTCAAACAAGCAGACTTAACTCTGAAACAGACCTATTTTTTCCTGTAATGCTGACTGCAGTGATCCGTATGAAACATCACTTTTATTAAACATTAAATTAAGCTCTCGTTTCTTTTATTGCATCTATCTCATTCACGTCATCTCATTTGTTTGGATTTATGCGGCTGATCACATAGAACATGACAAAGACGTGAACAGAAAATATAAAACAGTGGTTTAATGTAAATAAATTGGCCTGAAATCTTGATTTAAAAAAAAAAAAAACATACTGCAAAACTATGAAATTTCATATAGAATGTATTAAAATTGACAAAATAAGATAAATTAAGTTTTTCTGTGTTTTTATTGAGGAAAATATATCATGGAAGCTACATATTATTGGTAAAAAAAATGGTTATGCTACATAAAGTCAAGGATTTAGTGGAAAATAAAGCCTTAAATCTACTGTATAATTCTTTAATCCTACCATATCTGACTTATTGTGTTTTCTAATCTGGAGAACTACATGTAAAACATACTTTAGTCCAGATTATTTAAATAAAACAAAAACATTTAAAGCCGCTATGATAAGAAAATGTAATAAAATATGTTAATTTGTTTTGTTCTGTGTTGATGTGTCATTAAAGTTTAAAAAAGCAAACCAGCAGCATGTTTTATTATACGTTGAGAGGGGCAAATTATATAAGATTTTTCTTCTTTCTGCTCCCTTTTATTCAAATGTTTGAGATCTATGTTTGTTTTGTTTAGTAAAGAATGAAATAAGTAAAAGAAAGCATAAATTTACTGAACATTTTCAAAGAAAAAAATTCAAATCACGCCTCACATAAAACATGAAGACACATTTTCTTTTTGTTTTAGCCTAAAACTTTATTTCCTCCCTAATGTGCCGCGAGTCACTGACAAAGAATGGAAGAGACTTTGCTGCACGAGTGCTGTTTATTGCTGAACATGACAAAAACAAACATGAATAACCAAACTATATATAATGTATATATCACTTCAAGCGATACAGACTGCCATTGATCCCCTCAGTCATATATCAGTTTAACATGAAAATGCTCATATCAAGTTAGATATAAAAATGGGAATATCAAGATTTTGGTGTTTCAACATGAAAAAATGTCAATTTAAATGCAACATGTGTTACAGTCCTGTGTCCAAGGCATATAATGTGGGTTTTTAACCAGACAAGTGCCTTAAAATTACAGTATAAATACATCAAAATACACTGTAATATGACGGTTCTTCATGCGTGGCTACTTGAGCTCTTTTTCTTCTCTGAATCACAGTAAATAGGTTGTTTACATGCTTTACGGCGTCACATGTGGCTGTTGGGGCCAACGGTAAAAAGCTGCTCATCGCTTTGAATGAAGTTTGATACCCCCATACTAACACTGGTACACAGTAAAATCTTTTGTAAACCCCATTTTATTAATCTCTGAATCAATAAACCATTGAGAGTATGGATGCAGGATATTGGATTTTTGCCCGATATCCGATATGTCGATATTTTACAACTCATTTGCCGGGTAAACAATCCCGATAATCCCCCACACACCTAATTGCAGAGATTATCTAGTTTCCTCGGTTGTGGAATTAAAACACAGTGTCATCTGCATAACGTTTGTCATGTTGGGAAATGGAGACGTAAAAAAAAAAAGCTGAGAATGATGTAATATTCATTCCTTGTGCAAATTAAGAAAAACATTTCAACTTGCATCATGTACAACATGATACATTGAATCATGACAATTGTTTTTAAACAAAACAAGTAAGATATGTGCATCCTGTCATACTCAAGACTTGGATTGTGTTCTTCCAGCGCGTTTTTATTTTATTGGTTAATTATATCGGCGAAACGTCCGATATCCAATATTTAATTTTGAAGACGATGTCGGCCGATAATATCGCACATCTCTAATTGGGAGTAAAGTTAAAGCTGTATTAATCCTTGTTTTTCTGGAGTATGTGTAAAGTAAACACTTTGTTTCTGGACACCATCCAGATATTTTTATATGTGGAGTTAAAATGATGTGAGAGTACCAGAATGATATATATCGACACGAATGTGATGGAGCAAATCCAGACAAAAACTGGCAAAAACGATGGAATCACCACATTTTGAGGAGGTTATTTCAGCTTTTTATCTTGTGAAAACGACACAGATACGACATAAAGATATTTTATTCAATAAACTTTTTGGCTTTGTTAAATATAACTTTTTTAAAAAAGGTTGGCAGCTTCTTTTTTTTATTGGATCAAGTAGAGGAAAAGTGATGAAAGCATTGTATAATTTCATTTCTAAAACAAACATTCAAACAAATCTCTATGTGAAAGAGTGGTTGTGGAGGTTAATGAAGGAAAACAGGAACATGGCCTCAACAGGAAGAGATCTGCCGGTGGAAACAATAGAAAACAAGATGATAAAACTTGTGTTAAAAGATGTTTGTTGTTTCCAGTCAGCTGCTTGGACAATTAAGAACAGCTACAAACAAAATGGAAAGGCTATAAAAGGAAATCGTCAAAGCATCAGGACAGAAACTAGAAGCTATTAGTCTTGAAAACAGGAAAAACAACCAAAGAAATGGAAAAATCAAAAACAGGAGACAATGTTTTTAACAGAACTGATAGAAACTGGCCAAAGGAAACAGGATTTACATCCAGAAAAGTCAAATATTACTTCCACCAGACAGAAGAAAGAAGGGCTGAACTGAATGAGACATGAAGTGTGGATGACTTGATGATATTTAGAGAAGAACCAAAGATCTGCGTTGGGAAATGAGATGATGCTTCAGTTATTGTTTGGTACCGTTCCAGTGAAACGTATAAATACGACCGCTTGAAGAAAATGTGGTTGATTTCAAGTAAAGCATCAGAGGAGACGGCCGTCATTATATCTACAGTAGATGAACAGCTGGGCGGTCAATTTCTGGCCAGTTTTGCTCCCTTTTTCCCTTTTTATTGGGATCCCACAGCTGCTGCTATTCTTCCTGGGGTCCACTTGTTAAGTACAATCAAATGTCTACACATACACACACACACATGTCCAAAGTAAGTCTTTTTTTTTTTTTTTACATGTTTTTTTTGTTGTTTTGTTCATGAAGTGAAAATGAAATAAAAAAATAAAAACTTTATTTATTCCAGGGGGAAACAGCATTTTTGTATTATTATTATTATTATTATTATTATTATTATTATTATTAAGAGATTTCAAAATATTTTGCCTTTACTTCATCTGGGAGAAAAAAGAAAAAAAACTTTTTAAGTATTTATTTGTAAGCACATAGAGGCAGATGAACATCCTCATGGTGTGCTGATTGATGCTTTTTGACAAGCTTACAGAATATTGTCGTCTATTTACGACTTTGTGGCCCCAGAATGATTAATTCAGCTTTAATCAATGAATTCTGGTTTAAATGGAGCACGGATGATACTGAAAGTTTATTTCAGTGATAACTGATGTGGCGGATTACAGTAGTAAGCATCAAGGAATAAAGATAAATAAAACCATTGCAGTGTGTTATATAGCTCTGGCATAATAATAATAACACAGTTATATATTCTCTGTAGTTTAAGGCTTTCAACATTAATTAGGATCAGCTGTAAGAAGCCGAAACGTAAACAGTCAGAATACAGTTTGGGCCTGTAAACTACTCTTTAAGCCACGTAACAGTTGTTTTTACTGCAGTGGTGTATTACAGTGTAAGCACAGTGAGAGTATTTTAGTATACAAAGATATTCTCTGTAAAACTATGATACCGAGTTCAGGGTAATCACAAAAGGAAACAATGGCGAGATGAAACTTCGCTCTTTGGTTCTGTTCATGTAATACGTTTGACGTCCCTTTATTATGTGGTTTGTTCTGTATGTTCACGTTAAAATACCAACTTCACTTCCCAGAATACAGCGATCAGCTCTGGTTAAACTGAAATCCAGCAGAGATGGGACTGAATTATGTTTCACTTCTGTCTCCATCATCATGTTGAACACATAACACGGATAGAAATACATAAAAAGTGCTACATTGTCTTAGAAGAAGTAGAAAAACTTGAACACAGATGTGCAGGAAAACCATGTCGGTGTGTGTTTTAACTGGGGTTTTCAGCTACATACAGCAGGACAGCTGGCAGGTGGAGATGTCTGAGGCCAGCGGACGCTGTTTATGTGAGTCCAATCTCCTCCAGAACGCTGCGAGGGGTCTCTGCTTCCTGTGAGGGGACAGAGGAACCACAGCTGACTACAAACACAACGTCATACATGTATAGTTTGTAAATTCTTCATTGTTATTCTAGTCAGCTTCATTGTCTTTATGAGCCTGTTGCCTTGGCTTTTTTCCACTTTTGTCATATTCACCATCTACATTAGTAGAATAGAGCAGTGGTTCTCAAACTGGGGGTTGGGACCCCCATGTGGGGCCGTGAGATCATTTCAGGGGGTCGCCAGATACAGTTATTATAAAGAACAAATTGACTAAATTCAACAACAACAAAAAATTGGGATTTGTATCAGGGCTGTCAATATTAGATTAATTAATTAATGCAGAGATAAATCTAAAATTAGCACCTTTTTTTAACACATGAATGCATAAACAACAAAGTTAGCACACATGCCATATTAGAAATCTGAATTTGGCATCAGTGGTGAGAGAAGCTGATTTTGGGCTTGTAGGTGCCTTGTCACCAAATCCACTAAAAACCATGTTATCCTCCTTATTTATGAAGATTCTATCCTTATATTTAGAGGATGACCCATCTGATATATCATACAATTAATCACTGTCGTCGCTGGAGGGGGGGGGGGTCACAAACACCACCGTATGTTATCTTAGGGGGGTCGTGGCTCAAAAAGTTTGAGAACCACTGGAATAGAGGAACCTACAAATTTGCACAAATTATCATTTTTTATTTCGGGTGATTTTATACACAATCAATATTATGCACATGCACACACTTGTATAGATAAATGAATATGAAAGTCAACCTCTGATGGAGTAAATATTGTAAATAATTCATTGATAAATATTCATGTCATTAGAAGTGTGTCACGTGATGACAGAAGTATGTTCCAGTCCAGTATCACTGAAATTAAATGACATGTAAACTGTTGACATGTAAATAGAACTGAGCTGTATTTCTTTACAAAAGTCCCATTTCTTTAACAGTAGGATATTTTAGAAATACAATCCCCATGTTTGAAATTTAACTCAAGTCAGTCCACCTTTCTTTAGATCAAAATCGTATTGATTGATTTATTTAAACCTTGGTATTTGTGGACCCTTTAATTAATCTACAGCCCCTTGTTTAAGAATACAACCACAAGAGAAGATTCATTTATTGAACTATATCCAACTTCTGTAGTTTAATAGTTTTGGCTCATCTCCATCTGACTCTTACAAACATGATAAACAGGTTAACAGGTTGCAAACTGGCAGCTTATATACTAGAAAGCTTTACAGTTGTGTGTATTTTGTATGAAATGCACACTTTACTTTTTTATCCGTATTATAAGGCTGCTATCCTTCTTGATGCCTGTATCCACAGATTAGATTATCCAGAGAAAACAAAAGGTTCTATTTAGGCTCTCATTCTGTTGAACTTTTATATAGATTATATATGTAAATGGTTTCAAGCTAATGTGCGTTTTTATGCTGATGATACAATCCTTTATACACCTTCATACATCTGCTACAAAGAACTTTAAAAAGTCTAAAACTGCTTTTAAATGCCCAGAAAACAAAGTTTATGATTTTGTCAAAAGCTCGTTTGCAAAACTTTGACAATCTAAGACTTTTTACATCCGACGATGCTTCGATTGAAAGGTTGCCCTCCTATAAATATTTGGGAATATGGATTGATGAGAAGTTTTTATTTGACATATTTCTAGTTCGGTGTAGAAACTCGAAGTGAAGATTGATTTTTATTTGGAAATAAATCATGCTTCACATTTGCTACAAATAAAGAAGTTGTGGTCTACGTTTCATCTATCTGATTCATCACTGCATCCCCTATGATCTGACTGGACACCATTAACCATTCATAGACAACATGTTAAAATGTCTCTGTACCCTTCTTTCTGTCAGCTTTCGTAGTTTCCATCTGGTGGCTCTTAGACGTTCCCCTAGTTCAGACTTTGGCAAACGTTTTTCTACTATTCACCACAGTCATGAAATAATCTCCCAAAACTCTTAAATTATTATCACTCATCCCTTTACTCATTTCTAGATGATCATAAATAATGCAGTGACGGAGGAACGTCATTGCTTCTCTTGAGAAGCTGGTGTTTGTTTTATTCTTCATTTATGTTTCATACATGTGTTTTTATATATTGATTTTGTATGGTTGTAAAAGAGATTCTTAAAATCAACGTCTTTTGAGTTCTCCTCTTACTTCCACTTATACTAACAAGTTTACAGGCATTTTAAAAGTATCATTTTAACAAGTATTTCATTTTCTAAGCATAGAAGTTTTGCATTCATATTCAAAAACATTGACAAATGACGAGTTTCAGTGTTCAGGAAGAGTGTCTGTAGGAAAAGATCTCCCCAGAGCGTGAACTTTTGGGGCTTTTACCGCACCACAGCAAAGAGGGACGGCCCAAAAATGATAAGAAGTGTTGTTTAAAAGGATTTCTAATCAGATTGAAGACAGGCGACGTACTTGTCTGACCAGTTTTCACTCTTAGTAAAGTGTGATTTTCTCAGAGTACATTGGTTTGTCATCCTGCTGGTATATTCCTCTGCTGTCTGAGTCACATCCTCAGTCATTCATGGTGCCATCTTTAAATGTCATCTCTTACTCAGTTTGCACCGATGCAGTCCCACTTCTGCGTCAGTATTATCACAGCTTAAACAAACTCCAAGTTAACAGTAAAATGGCTTCGTTCTATATTCCTGGTGTTCGTGTAGTTTTATAACTAATAAGAAAACTTTATTTCCCTTCTTTTCTAAATCTATACAAGAGTCTGGTTTCAATTGTTCACAAATAAGGTTGAGTAAGCTTGAGATGATCTGATGTTTGGAGATGTGTTCAGGTTTGTACTTCTGAAATGATGAGCATAGAAAGAAGGAGAAGGACTTACTTTGGCATCCTAAAAGAAGGTTCAGCAAAAAGGTAAAGAGAAGAGTTTAATCAGAGCAGTGAGACAGAAATCTTTCTTCATACCAAGTGAACAAAAGAACCCACATTTCTGTAATTGGAGAACAAAAAAATCTGCGATTACGTTTTCTTGGCATGATCACCTGCAACGTAGCAAATGTCTTAATCTACAGAGAAAACAGGGCTTTGCACAATTCTGTTGGTTTTTTTCCAGACACAGAAGTCACCGCATAGGAAGAAAGCTACATAAACTCAGAGTAAGGGAAAACATCAGTGTGCTTAATGGTTGAAGAATCATTCATTTATTTATTGTTTACATTGATAAGTGCATCGCTCTGTCCATCATGGTGGTTGTGATGCAACCAGGACACAGATGAATAACAGATCATATGGATGATAATTAAGTGCCTAGTCAGTCAGTCTGCCTTTATTTATGTAAGATAAATAACTTGTAAGGTTTTATTTTTACATGTCTTTTATCAAAATAATGCAAGCAGACTAATGCCTCGTTTAATCTGTGCAAAGTGCAAAATCATTTTCACATAATCCCACTTTTACCACTTACCTCGAGAGCCGTGTTTATTTAAATAGGAAATACTCACAATCATATGTTTTTTTTAAAGATTAAAAGTACAACTTTAGCTAAGTATCAGTATAAAACACTTATAACCACCTCTAGAAATCATACCAAGGACTACAAGTCAAAGCTGAAATTACACAAAGTAAGAAGATAAAGACAAAACTGACGAATCAAGATAAAAAGTGTAAAAGGGAAAAATAACACATGACTTCTGTTGCATTCCCACATGTAGCTGCAAACCAAAGATCAAATTCCTTTTGGACAGAGTTAAAACAAAGAACATGAGCCTGGAGTCTGTGTTTAAGTAGCTTCAGAATTCATCCGATCTTTAAGCTTTTCCTTTTTAAAAAAAAATCTAAATAATACTCCATTACTGAAAGCTTGTCGAGTACAGAAACACAGACTCTTTGGTGCAACGGTACCACAGCCTCTGCAACAGAGGGCAGAGTTTCCCCAAACACAGAGAGGCTGGAGTACACATGAACAGATGGAAATATAATGAACAGATAATACTGATCTCATGTGTTCCATCTAAAAAGAAAAGAAAAGAAGAAGAGGTCTTTAATCATGTGTCATCCTGATCCAAAAGTTTTTCCTGATGTCACAAACTAGTCAACTTGTTGGTTTGGTGTCAACCTTGTTAAAAACAAAAGAAGAAAAAATAAACAAATAATTAATATTGATTGGCTAGATTTTCTTTCAGAGCTCAAAAGCTTTGGAAGTCTGATGAATGTTAAAATTAAGTTTAAGATTATTTGTCAAACAGCACATTGTAGCTCACGACGACACATGATGCAAACCTGCTGCTTTATGGTGACAATAAAGAGATGCGATACACAATTCAAGATACCGATGACAGGCATGTAAACAATACGTCACAATAATATGAAATGACTCATGTTGCTCTATCTGTGATATTTAAAAGGAGAGATTTTCACGCTTGTGTAACAGGACACTGAGCTTTCTGTCCTTGCCAAATCCAGCCTGAATGTTAGCACTTCCTTTCATTTGTGGACCGTATTGTATCATGACCGTCATGTATGAAACAGAGTATTGTTACATTGCCAAACCAGTGACAATATCAGGTGCTCAGAGGGCAGGAAAAAAAAAAAAAAAAAGGTGCCAGGCACTGAGGAGCTCAGCATGCAGGGTGGATAGCAGCAGCAGCAGCAGCAGCAGCGATGGCAGCCAATCAGTACACAGGCACATTAAAGTACTCATGACGGGGCTGGGGGAGAGAAAGGCAAACAGCTTAGAAGACAAGACAACATGGATTCACACACACTTCATCCAAAGGACATGCAGGACACGCAGCAGCCGGCAAGAGACGTCATTTTAAGAAAAAAACTACTTTCTCTAACCTTTTCTTAAAGCAACAGTTTAGTTAGACGAAAACATTCGTAACAAGTTCATGTCTGGATGATAAACCTGAGGCTGGAGATGGGTGGCTTAGCCTGAAGTCTGCCAATAGAAAGCCTGAATGGTTGGCTTTGCTTCACCTTTAAAGTCTGACTCAGGAAATAATGGGCAGAAAATTCAAATTTTTTTAACCTGACGTCTTTATTTGTCCTTTTAAACTAACATTTAAAAACAACCTCTTTATAAGCACCGTTTATTACTATGCGATATGTTAGAATTATTGTACTGCAGAAGGTTTCAGAAGAATCCCATCAGATTCTAAACAACATGGATTTTTAAAAAAGTTTTTTACCATGAAGTGATGCAATAGTCTCAGAAACAGTATATAAATTATTTCAAATATGATATCCACGCATTAAAAAGTTAACTTAAGAAGAAAAGAAAAAAAAAGTACCCAGACTTTAGTGGAGGGAAATGTTAACATGAGGTGCTCATTTCCAATACAAGTATATAAAGCCACATCATTATCACACTCAGTTTTATCCAACTACGAGCACACAGTCAACCTAAATGTATTCATATAAAACACCTGGTAGTGGACAGTGTCAACGAAATAACACAAACAGAAAACAAAGACAAACTAGGACACACTTGTTTTCAACACAAGTGTGTATTATCCACGGAGGAGACGGCTACTATTCAAGTGTAGAGAGGAACGAGACCGTGATGACCGTCCGAACGAGCAGGAGCTGAGCTACACACACACACACAGAGATACACTGCTTACATAAATATATACACACAGTAAGAGGACCGGGACTACAGGGCTCTAGTGGTACAGACGACCTAAATACACTAACACAAAGTATTCACCTTCATGGGCCTAATTCTGGAAAAGACCAGAGGATTCTGAGGCCATATTTGGGACCATCACACCTGCGAGGCAAACATTTCCATAAGCACAAACAGAAGGATGTACCATCCGTAGACTCCACCTCTACAACACCACATTTACCGAGCACCACCTCAACGTGGAGACATCCCTTTGCAGAGACACCGCCACTCATTTTTGTTGATATTTTTAATATCTCTGATGTCCCTCATGGAGAAACAGGACAGTAAAACTTCTGAGACTTCATTACTCTAAAAGAAGATCTGCTTGCTGACACCAAAGTAATGACCAGCTCTTGAGAAATATTTCATTAAAGGCTTATCAAAACAGCCCCCACTAAATCCTCTGTGGAATGTATTCTGTATAATTAGTGCACTGTGCTCTTACTAATGCCTACTAATGCTGTTTCCAACCCTCCCCACCCCCCCTCAGCTGTATCCTTTTAACCACATAACTTTCATTTTCTCGCGTCAGGAAAACAGAATAGATTTTCCACGGACACGATAACCAAGGAATAGATTTTGTTTATCTCGTGCGCCTCCATTACAACACTGTGGTGTTTAAGAAGCTCCAGCTGAGCAGCCTGATTACTAAATTGCACTGTTAAGAAGATTGCAGCAAGTAAATGGTTTCTCTCTGAGCCACTTTCAGGGACTCCAACGTCACAGGCATATGTAGTTAGATCTAATTATAACATAACCATAATGATAAGATGTTCATTAATCAGCTTTTTCCTTTGGGTTTTAAAGTTTCCATTGAATTTAATAAGCCATGAAAAAGCAAAACCAGCCAATAAATTGCTGTGAAGTCCAGAGAGCACACTAGTCATTGACCGTGCTTAGGTGTATTTACTCAAGACAGATGTGGACTGAAGCCGTTTATGACGCCACAACGTTGAAGTTGTGTAGAATAAAGTTTACATTCATGGTGCAGAGGCAGACTGGGTTGAGTGAACATGGTTATTGAAGCTCCTCTCATGCCTCTGCAGCTACAGTGATGCAGGTGACGTTGCAGTGATATCTGACAGCTTGACGGTCCTACAATAGATTCTGTTTTAGTCTTTAGACACTGAGATTCAGCCGGACATCTACAGTAACGGTTAATGTGAATGTTTTTACAATATTAGTTAGCACTGTGTATGTTAAAAGAACACATATGGAGGATTCTTCTCGCCGAGTTTGGCACAAAGTGAGCCATGACCCATCCTTGGTTGAAAGAGACCTGCTCCCAATTCCTCCCTTTGGCCCCATTGTTACGTTTTGAAGGAATAAGGTGTCAATTCATCTAATTATTTAAATGCTCATCAATACCCCGACTGAATGTCAAGATGAACATTTCTCCTTGATTTAAAAAAGATAAAGGGCTCCTGTAAAAATGATAGGGCTCCTTCGTCCCTCAGCAACTGTGTTGCCGTCATCCAATTCTCGATTTCTTTCCATTTTCTAAACAGAATCCATTAGTTCAGTAAAGACGCTGAAATAGTTTTCTTTGTCGAGGGTCTGTTCATTTGTTTGAACCTTAATTTAACAGATTACAGTTGTTGATGCTGGAGATTCAGGGTTTCAGTAGGAAAAGGTATTGACAAATCAGCATGGTTTGGTTTGATGTTCTCCTGAGACTTGTGGAGTAAACTAAGAAAATAAATCATCATTTATCGCCTGGCTGGAAGAAACCTTTGAAGTAAAAGTAATAATTTTGTGTCAGATAAAAAAAATAAACTCTTGTAACTTACTGTTAAAAACTCTTGTTATCCGAGCAGTTTCATTGTTTGCTGTTAGTATAACACCAGGCTGGTCTCAACACAGGCAGCACAGCTCTTTAACTTCAAATTTCTTTTTCAAGTTCAAACTTAAGTTCAATACATTTATTTTCTAAAGATCACCGAATGCACTGATGAGAGAAACCAGATCAGTTCTGATTTTCTACAATCACAAAACAAACAAATAGAAAATCAGCAACATCTTCTATAAAAGTGGAACTGCCTGTTAGTGAGACGGAGCATTTTCAGGCATGTTTTAAACTCATGCCTGCTTGGATCCTCACAGAGCGTCATATATGTTTCCCTCAGAGTTAGGAGACAGTCGGACTAAGAGGTGCATGCAGGTAGAAATCACGGCACGCAGGAAACCCATGCTGACTGACTGACTGCACCAGTCCAGTAGTTACCAGTTGCCTGGGTGGGGGCATGGATAGACTCGAGGACCTTTACAAGATCTCCTCATTTGGCAAACTTCCCCAGTCTTCACTCTGGCTCTAGAAATAGAGAATTGAGCCAATCAGAGACTTTTTTTACTCCTCTTCCTCCAAGGGTACGATGGGATTGGCTCTCTTGTGGCTAGCACCACTTCTTTCTGTATCAGCACTTAATACACAAGAGTAAAAAGCACTGAGAACTTACCCAAAACCTTTTACAGTAACAGTAAAGTCTCTTCTGGACACCTCTTGGGTAGCTGATGGTCCAACTGATTGTAGATCAATAAACCACTTCACGTTTGTTCCAAGGCATTACGAACTTGGCTGGACAGCAGCTGTTTGACAGCTGATCGTTATAGAGCTTCTTTACATTTACTAAAACTTCCCCATTTTAGGCTCATTTAAATTCCAGGTTTAAACTTTGTTGTCCTCATTTTATCTGAATAATTTCTTATTCACATGATGAAGATAGATCTGTCAGGTGTAGATAACATGAATAAAGAGATGATCTTTAAGTCAGAGACACGCCTTACTTGTATGTTTATTTTTCATCTGTGAGATCATGTTCCTGTTCCTTAGTCACAAGCAGCGTACTTTAGGTTTTTAGCTGCCTTTGTTCATAAAGAATATGTCCAAATTAGCTGTGGCCTTTTTGGGCAACATCTGACTAAATGTTGAGCAAACAAATGCAGCAAACCCATCAGCCTGACTCATCACATGTGTGGTATTTTATCAGTGAAGTTCTTAGGACCACCATTTCCTGGAATGAATGGAAGACTCTACAATTATTCCTCTTCAGCGATTTGACAGATTAGACTTCTATTCTTCATCCCTCTGATGACAATAGGGAAAAGATTGATCATTTAAATGCTTGTTTTTAATAAAACAGCATCACATTAACAGCCTGACAGAGAAACTCTTCTTTAGTGAAGCTGAAAAGCAGCTCTAGATAGAATGCAAATGAAGGAAAGAAGCATTTCTGTGGTCTCAGCAGGACAGACAATTACACTTTGTTTCTGGGCTGCAACTTGAGCTCTGCTCTCTTCCACCTACAATTTGTGGCAGCTCTGAAGGAACCATAAAGACTGTTTCTCAGGCACAGAATTACAACTCTGGAGGAGCTCTCTAACAGGTGTACTGATGGGTTGCATTTATGTGCTGCCTATGACCTAAAGAGTTACTGGTTAGTGTTTGGAAATACATCTCTATGACAGATAGGAGGGTTGCTATGGGGTCAGTATCAGGCAGATAAAACACTTTAGCAACCTCAATATTCACGGCCTGCTTTCATCAGTCATTTATGATATTGTTGTTGCTGATGTGTTGTTGCCACTGGTTTTAGCATTGTGTTGGGTACTCTACAGTCTATCTAACGCTACTGACCTAAAAACTACAGCAAAGTTTATTTGGAGTTTTACAAACTGTACCTGCAAACAGACGCGTCTGAAAGTCTATATTCTGCAAATCACAACAGTGAAGTATACACATGTCAGAGATCATTTAGATAAAAAAATCAAGCAAACTAAAGACAGAAAAACACAAAGCGCTGAAATAGCATTTAAAACAGAAAGTTCATGTTCAAGTCTTCCTCTAAGCAAAGGTTAGGGCAACACTTGGGAAGTAGAAATGTTCTATTATTTCTATTTCTCATTAGGATTCAAGTACACTACTCTGAAACTAACAACAGAAATTCTGACTGAAATCCAAACTTAATTCAGTATATTTACACTAATAGTTTGGTATGAAAACAACTTTTGTAAAACAAAATAAAAGAACAAAAAACAAAAAAGTTCACTCTTTTTCAATCTGGGGTTTACCACACAAGGGCATCACTGGAAAAAACTTTAATGGATTTTTCAAAACCCAGCACCCGTTTATTACCCTCTTAATGCAATAAGGTTGTTGTTCATTTTCACACCAACATGTTGGAGCAAAATTCTGAACCAAACGACTGAAAAAGACTGAAAAAAAGTTGGTTCACAACCTGAAAAGTCAGTTCCTCGTAAACCATGACATCATTAGTGGGAAAAGGCAGAGTTCAGCCAAACGCCAGTATTGCTTATGTTTCAATGAAATAATCTTTTTAAAAGCCAATGGCCAGACAGATAAGTAGTAAAAACAGGATGTCTTTCTTTTGTTTTGGGCAAGTTTCCACAAACACACTTCCAGCTGAGTGGTGATAAAAATCTCCTCAATGTGACCTTCTGAAAATGTGTGGACATTTCGAAGGGTTTTAAAATGTCCCTCCAGCTTTTGTATAATCTTATTAACCTCTCAATGAATTTCCATCCATCCGTTTTCTATACGGTTCTCAGTTAAACGGTCCAAACTGGCCTTTGGAGGTGCAACAGAGTGTTACATCAATAAATAAAAAGTATTAAAACCACATTCACAATCAGAAATGTCGGTGCATACTGGAAAAGGAGTACAAATACAGATCATTTGATGCATCTTACCTCCTGCAGAAGGTCGGCCTGTTCGATGGCCTTCAGAACATTCTTCTTGGACGTCTCCTGAGCCTCCCCACCCAGCAGGAATTCATCCAGAATAAAGTAGGCCTTCTCAAAGTTGAATATAATGTCTAGCTCACAAACCTGTTAAAAATCAAACAATCCTACATGTTATAGTATTTTGAGTGTGATGTTACAGCAAGAAGTGACACAATAATCCAGAAAGGACAAACGCACACTGCCAAAGTATTTATCCAGCAGCTCGACGTATCTGTGGATGATCTCCAGCGTGATGAGCTCATTGTCCTGGTCCTCTATGGCACAGCAGAAATACAGGCTGGCATATCTGCAACACAACAACAAGCTAACTAACTTCAAGCCAAAAATAACCTACTGTCTCAACCAGACACAGACAGGATATTCAAACGCTGCCTGGTGCTGAGAGAGCTCTTCTCAGGTATTAATAAAGGTAGCTGTTTACTGGGAGATGCAGGGCTTTCATTTAAGAGGCAGATGCTGATTCAGTTCAGCCTCATTCTGCCACAGTTCTTCATCTCTGATAATCCCAAAAGCATTTGATGATTGGCTAATAAAGGAGGTGATCAGTTGATCCCTTGCAGCCAGAAAGGCTGGAGAGCAGAATGGTCTGTTAATTAAATGTAGGAAATAAGTGGTTCATGACTCAAACTAAACAAAATGGCAGCTTCCTTTTTTCTTTTTTTTTTGGTAGGACTGATGTCTGTAACTAGTTTAGACTCTCTGGATTCTTAATTCATTCATGGTCTACTTCATACTTGTCTATTGTCTGTGCTAATGAGTGCTATGCAGAGCCAAACTCTGGGAACACAAAGGGCTCAGTTCAGCTGTTCAACTGCCTCTGAAACATAGAAGTGAGGGAGCATTTTTAATTGTGGCTGATTCGTGTCAATGTGCACGGAAAGACCAAGTTTAAAATATGTGCACACTCATTAGCCGTGTTCACATCAGAATAAAACCGCTTCATGTAAACATACCGATCAGAAGATCCGATCACGCTTATTCAGATGATAATTTCATTCTAATTGAGACGGGTGGGTTATGCTCAGCGTGCATGAAAACATGTCGGGTGGAAATTATCCTTATTGTTAACGTAACGGGAAACCTGCACTTTATGTCACGGCTTGCATTGCTCTGTTCACTCAATAAAGTTTATTTTAAAAGGAAAAGAAAGAAAACGTCCACTGGAAGACACGGTGGGACCAAAACAGAACTGGTCAGTATGTGATACAAATATATTCTTTACCAATCAGCACGTTCATGTGGGGCCGACAAGGCTTAAACATGGGCTATGTGGGTACTGAGTGGGCATGGGCTTGAACTGGGCAAATTTTACAGGTCCCATGTGGTTTCAGTTACACGGGCTCCATATGTGAGGCCCATGTGGGCTGGTAGTATGAGCCCTGTAAGGGATGCAGGTGGGCTGAGTGGGCATGGGCATGAACAGGGCAATTTAAACCACATGGGCCCTCACCAAGCTGAAACCCAGTCAGAACCAAACTGAAACTCATATGGGCAAACTCAGGTGAGGCCATTGTGGAAACTGTGGACAAACTTACTTGGGACCCTTATCTGCAGCCCAAATTTAACCCTAATGGGCCCCACATGGACATGCTGGCTGGGTTAAGATTAAAGAAATGAAATGGATACCGTGTAGCTCATGACCCAGATATTAGCCTAATGTGAGTAAAAATGGATGATTTCCGCTTGACGTGTGTCGGTGCTCCGAGGGGGCTGCCCTCTTCAGAAACCAGACATTGTAACTTTGCAGGACCGGATCCGTCTCTCATGGGATCATGTGACTTGGAGCGTATGGGTTTACAGCACCACCTCTTTAAACACAGAGGGCTCTGTATGTGCTACTTTTTTCTCCTCTTCGAACTAAAGTCTTTCATGGCTCACTCAGTAAAAAGGTGAAAATGGTGTCTGAGGAGGCCAGAAAGAGAGACTGTTGAATTTTGGGGGGAGTTACGGGTTTAGGACCCCTAGTGGCCAAAAGTTACACGGTATCCCTATCAAAATGATGAACCCCTTGACACCTATTTTTGCTAATTTGTGACAAACCACCTCCAGCCTGTTATTTTATTTTCATGATTTAATTAATTTATTCTTATTTACTATTATGGATTTATTTCTATATTATTAAATGTATTATTTATTTTCATCATTAATTTATCTGATATTCAATTGTTGTTGATTTCATTCCAGTCTTTTTCTTTGTGTTATTTATTTCCTTATTATGTTTATTTTGCTTTTATATAAAATTGTAAATAAATTCAGGTGTTATGGGAGGAGAAGGTTGAAATCCGTACGACAGTAAAAAAAATACGCACATGAATCTGTGTTTGTTTACACCAGAAAGCACAGTTTCTTTTTCTACTGCTGTTTCAAGAAATTAAGACGGCGGTACAGTTGCACATGTTAAAATGATTCCTCAGTTCAAGCATGTAATGCATGTAAATGCACGCCACGATGGGAATAACTTTTTCAGGCTCAGGTAAACAGTGCAGGTCTGATCCAAACTAAGAATACATTTTGTGCATGTAAACATGGCTACTGTAGAGGTTCTCTGAACAGTACACATCTTTATGTTGTATTTGGAAGCTTGAGAACACAGACACTGTTTTAGCAAAATAATTTGTCCATAATAAAAATAGATATTTGGTTCAATGGAAGTTCGTAAACTTGTAACATATCAAATCAGGCAAAAATCAGATGGGACAAAGTATTACGTACCCAGCTCTTCAGTCCGGTTAAGAACAAAATATCAACGTTTTCTGCTTTTTACTGTCAGATTTAGTTGAAACGTAATCAGTGTCAGGTTTTGGATTTGTGATGAGATCAAACAAATCAGTGTTTTGTTTCAGTTTGAGTCATCGAGACAGAGTTCCTACTCTTCATAACTCCTCTTTGTACCGCAGCTCAGGTTTATTTCAACCATGGCAAAAAAATTGACCCCAGTTTGTTTTTCTTTTTCTTCTATGGAAAAAAAGATGCTTACCTCTGCAACATAGTCAGCAGGCCTAATCGCTTTTTAATGACACTTAATAGCCTTGCCTTAATATAATCCAATAAGTGACCACTCACTTGTTGCAGGCAAAAAAAAAACACCTGGCATGTGGGAATAAACTATTAATACATTTTAATGGTTTAATTGTAGAAGGTAACTAGCTCAGCACTACTGCTGTCGTTTTTTATCTGGGTTACCCAGGTTCACTAGCCTGCTTGTCTGTTGGCATGGCAACAGAATATAATAAGGCAAAATGAACACCCTTTATTATTGTAGTCTGAGTGCAGCTCATTCCTGACTCCCATATGCATATAAATGATGGGTCAATGAATTGCCCATGAGAGCATGACTGTATTTTAATCCATTAGAGTTCAACCTGAAAACTAGTCCAGAAATTACCCACCTCTTATATACAATTTTTAGGTCTCTCCACTCTAGAAAGCTGCACATTTTGGGCTTGCGAGCCAGGACCGTCTGCACCAACTCTCTGGTGATCTTCTTTTTCTCCTTATCAGACAGAGGCACGTACCATTTCTGAAGCCTGAGCTTGCCTTGTCGACTGAACAGAAGCATGAACTGCATCTGAAATGAAAAAGATGACAGAAGATGTGCATGAAAAGATGAAAGGAAGGAGTGGGTGGTTGCAAACAAAAAGCATTCACACGAACAAATCATCGCACTTCTCGAGAATCCGTCAAGTTAAGCCAAATAAAGTTAATTATTACCATCGGGGGGAAAAGATAGACATATAATGCATGACTAATTTGACTGAATCAGATTGAGTGGTCTCCAAAAATGGTGTGCAAAGAAGCAAATCACTGTCATAAAGTAAGAAAAGAGTACTAATATGTTTATAAGTTGCTCTTCATACGTGCTCTACATGTGTCTAAGCTTAAAGCTCACCATTTCACTTCAGGATCAAATTCTGTCTAAACAATTGTATTCAAATTCACATAATCAATACCATATATTGGCACACGTGAAAATAACGCGGCATTCTTTCTGCAGCGTGTTATTATTTTAATAATAAACATCTAACTGGACTAAAAACATGACTGCTGTCATATTGACCGCTATCAACACAGTGTAACGGAAGTACCGTTAACACCGTTATTCGGCCGTTAGCATTAGCGTGCTCTGCTTGTTTGAAAGACGACACGCGAAGAGCGTTTAAGGCATATTTTAACATAAAAAGCCATAACAAATATTCATGTTACTTACCTTGAATATTAACAACACCGTATTCCCTACTAAAGATATGAGCTACCCCAATACCACCCTGTAACACGACCGGTTGAAAGCTAGCTTTTTTATTGGTTGCGAGGCGCTCGTGGTGTTTTTAATTGGTTGATATGTTTCGATAATACCCACCTTCTCGACGCTTTAACTTCGTGTCTTTAACATTATTGGCTGGTTTAGCCATCAATCAAATCAAAAGGTTTCCCCCATTCATTAAAAACTTCACCATGACAAGAATTACTTAGATGTTAAATAGAAACTAAACTAGGAGAGTTTTAGCGTAGCTAGTTGGATAAGTATTTAGAGGAAAAATAACTGTGACGGTTTCTGATAACGTACTTCTTTAAATAACATTATATTAGCTCAAAATATTTTCAGAAATCGACAAACTTTCTGACTGTACTTCCATTGCTTTTTTATACATTTCTGACTGCAGCACCAGACACTTTAAAAGCTGAATGAGTAATCTTTCAGTGGCTGGTAAAGACTCCTTTTCTCCTTGTCAGACAAAGGTACCATTTCTGAAGCCTGAGCTTGCTTTTTGAACTGAATAAAACAGATATGAATGAAAAGACGTCTCATTATAACTGCCTGAATCCTCATTTAACAAAAAGAAGCCCCTCATCTGGAAGTCAAACAGGCTGATCATGCAGCTGATGTCAGGGCTTCTGGTTAGTCACTAACTGGCTGAGTGGCTCATTCAATTATTCCTAAATGGACAGGTGAATCCAAGCTCAGGTAGCCAGACTGTGTTAGTGATAGGAAATAATTTACTTTAAGAACATCATGGTCAAGCCACGCATTCTGATCCAGGTGTGGGTGCTGAAACGAGTCTGTGTCCTGCCCAAAGTCTGGTCTCCCTGCAAGGTCTGTGGGTGATGCCAGTATGGCTAAATGTGCCAGCACTGCCCAAACTGGTCCAAATCTACATTCCTAAGCATATAATGTCTAACTTAGCAACAATTACTGGAACAGAGCTGGTTAACAAAAAAAAACAAACAAAAAAAAAACAATTCCCGATCAAAACTGAGTGTGCCAACACTTAACCTTCCACGACTCAAAATTACTTTGCTACCCTGGGGCAAATAAATTATTTTATTTCAAAAAGCAAGAAGATTGGCTTTTTAAGGACTATTTTCAGAAATACAGGTGCAGTACAAAAGAGTTCCCTAAGGGAGGTGTCTAAGGGCCACTAAGGAGAATTAGATAAGGCCATCACGGGCCTGTGGATTACAGTAATCCTGTCCAGCAGAGTTGGGCATCACACACATGCCATTCCACTGCAGCTGAAGAAGAAGATGGAGGTCACCACTCGTTTTGTTGCTGTGTTGTTTTTCCTCCTTCTAACTCAGGGTAAGTCTCAGCACACCTCCATGACGGGCATTAATACTGGGTCCTTCTGGACAAAATGAGGGATATACTCACTGTTCTGGTGTTGATACTTCTTGTAATCTCTATAATACAGGCTTGTTCAGGTCATATGTAGACTGAATGATAAATATCTCTTCATGTGTGTAGCTGCAAACTATTCACATGTTTGTGTCTCAGTAGGTTTGATTAGGTTTCCTCTTTAGTGTTTAATTTTTTTCTGTCTAATTCTGCTTTTGGTTGCACATCTTATTCTACCATCTGCTTCCTCATTCACACAGCCCTGGTCACTGTTCATTCACAGGAGGTAAGACTGCAGCCCACATAAAGGTATGAAATGTGATTTTAAGAATGACCTTGGATTCACTCCTCCCTGGATGTTCTTCAGGAGGAGGAGGAGGTGGAAGAGGTGGAGGAGGTGGTGGTGGAGGCCGCCCAGGTGGAGGAGGAGCTGCAGGAGGAGGAACAGCAGGAGATCGAGACATGGACGCGGAACGTCAAAGCCTGCACCTGTGACTGCGAATCTCCTGATTCGCCTACGCGCGCGCCCACTGCCTTCTCACCTGTCTCACCGACCACGCCGCCACCACCTCAGGGTCACTCACTGAACTGCATGCCAGGTAAAGATGAACAACCAGTTATGTTCATTAGCATGAATGTCATAAGCATTAAGATTAGCCATGGGCAGAGCAGATCCTGTGTTTTTGTTCTGGAGTCTGCAAGCTGGATTCCAGATGATGTGATGGAACTGACTGCTGATAATAGCTGGCTATGTCCCCTCCAATGCCCTTTTGCCTAATTATTAGTCAAGACTTTGCTGCTACCTTACTGTAAACGGAAATGGGATTGGATGGACAGCCACGCTGAGAAAACCTGGAATGACAAGGGCTGCTCAGATAATCTTATTACCTGTGCAAGGATGTGAGGAGCAGATTAGGGAGCTCAAAATAGAGCGTGCCCTTCATTCAGTGCAGAGTGAGAAGGCGGACATCAGATGACGCTTTGATCAACTTATCACGCAAACCCTCCTGAGTATCAAAGCTCACTGTAAGCTAGGTCGCCACAGGCAGTAAAGCTGGACAGGAAAGACATTACCATCACTGTACGGGCAATTCTTTAGAGCACATTTGGAGCAAATGTGTCTTAGGTTAGGTCATTTGGGTTTATATTCTCAAGAAACATAATGTCACAGTCATTTTTACAATGTCCTCCACAGAATGCCCATACCACAGAGCTCTGGGTTTTGAATCTGGATCTGTAACCTCAGACCAGATCAGCTGCTCCAATCAAGATCAATACACTGGCTGGTACTCCTCCTGGATCCCCAACAAGGCTCGCCTAAACAACCAAGGATTTGGGTGAGCTGGGGCAATCT
>JBBBVU010000015.1:25851554-25864443 GCA_037177055.1 Atherinosoma microstoma | reverse complement strand
CACTGGCTGGTACTCCTCCTGGATCCCCAACAAGGCTCGCCTAAACAACCAAGGATTTGGGTGAGCTGGGGCAATCTGCTCTCCTCTCTAGCTCATGTCACGTCTGCGTGTTTGTATATTTGTATGGAATAAAAAAAGAAAAAACAATCTTCTGTTAGGTGTGCATGGCTGTCCAAGTTCAATGACCAACACCAGTGGATCCAGATTGACTTGAAGGAAGTGGGCGTGGTATCCGGGATCCTCATTCAGGGCCGCTGTGATGCTGATGAGTGGATTACTAAATACAGCATCCAGTATCGCACTATGGAGCATCTCAACTGGATTTATTATAAAGATCAGACAGGAAACAACAGGGTAGGTACACAAAATAATCATCAGATCATGCACGGCCGGATTATCCAATAGGCATCATGGGCACGGGCCCAGGGGCCCACGCTCCAATATTTTGTGGGGCCCACAACTGCTCATGTGGGCCCCACAAAATTCCAGATATTGGAGCTGATAATCAATAAAAAGCATGCCAAATGGAATTATTTGATTAGTCAGGTGCATTTGTTGAAACAATGGTAACCTGCCTCACGGCCCCGCCCCCCTTTCCACCATCTTTAAATTAGCCGGCGTTGAACTGACTGAACTGTGGGAGGGATCACGCTTCCATCTCATATATTACTCAATTATTAACTTCTAAACCAGGGGTGTCAAACATATGGCCCGGGGGCCAAAACTGCCCCGCCAGAGGGTCCAATCTGGCCCGCGGTATGAATTTGGTAAAAATTTGGTAATGTGTAATACTGGATTATTTAGTTCCAGTCAGATACCTGTGATTAAATGTTTTGTGACTGTTTTAGATCCATTGTGATCTGTAAGTTGTAATATGTGTGGAATCTAGTAAGAAAATGTGTAAATGAATAATTATAAATGAAAACCTTATACTAAATGAAAATATAAAGTATTTTATTCCTCTTTGGACCAAATTGCGCTGAATGTGGCCCCCAAACTAAAATGAGTTTGACACCTCTGTTCTGAACCGTCCTCTCTCTGCAATGTACATCACACCTTGCTCCTGCTTGTACAGACATTAGTAAATACTAGGAGGAAACATGTAAATCATATCCTTTTTGCTTTTTTCTCCTTAGGTCTTTTATGGGAACTCTGATCGCTCCTCCATGGTGCAGAACCTGCTGCGCCCACCCATCGTGGCTCGTTACATCCGCCTGCTGCCGCTGGGCTGGCACACCCGCATCGCCATGAGGCTGGAGCTGCTGATGTGCATGAATAAATGTTCCTGAGGTGTACTGCCAGTGCTTATTCCTCACCATCACCATCCAGTCCTCCCCCTGCTAACCTGCCGCATGCCAAGAGCATCGTTCCAGCACTGAAAGAACCATTATTTTACATATGATCTCGAACATGTCTATCTTTGGCAAGGCTTCAAGAACATCTACATCCGGGCAGGTGGACATATTTGGTGTCCTTGGATGCACTGCTTATTTGTCTTAAAAATGACATAAATGTATTGTCTTAACATATCATGTATATCAGAGTTTCCAGCTCAAAATGCTGCATGAAGGCTGTCAACTAAAATAAAACTAAAGGGAAAAGAGAAAAATAAAAGATGAAGACAATATCTCAGGGAAATAAAAAGAGATCGAACAGTTAAAGAGATCAAATGAGCTTGTTTTTATTGAAGATTTACTGTTACATATGTAAACATGAATATTCTAAAATTGTTAAGCATTCATTAATTCATGGGTTTATATTCTCATGGAAATGCTCTGTTGGAAATAAAAAGCAGATAAAACACTGACTATGCTACTAATTTGTGTCTGTAACAAAAGCACAAACTTAATACTTGATTTCATTTAAACAGCTGATAAACATTTTTCTGTTATAAATATTACCAAACAAGTAGTCACACATCAGTATTAATATAATACACGATGTTCCCTCAGCAAAAACAATGATCCAAAGAGAGAAAAGTACTCTGGTGAGTACAGTGTGCACAATCCTTACAGTTGCACAACACACAACACAATACGGTCATGTCTGGACTCAGTGTGTTACTGTTTCAGTCTTCTTACACTGTGTGCACGTGACAAAACATGAAGTGAGGAAGAATTTACAGAGTCAGGGAAATATTGCTGAGCCGCAAAGTCTCTCTTCAAAGTGTAACATTTAAAAAGGTTAGGATTTATTTCTGCCAAGCTAGTCTCATGGCACATTATTTCCAACTAAAATGGATGTTAAAGAGCAGATTCAAGCCTTCACTGTGTCTCTTCTCTTCTCAAGCGGTTCACTGTGTGCAATCAGTTCAAAACACAGCAGTGCAGTGATTCCCAACCAGGTACATGGAAAGAGCCGACTGCATTCAAGCTGAAACTCAAACACAAACTATAACTTGATTAAAGTCCGCAGTAATAAAATTAATCGTGTTTTACAACTGAAAAGTTAGAAAACAGCGTGAGAAAAGCATAAACTGTATATAAAAGATGGACAGAGCCTCCATGACGTCACCCCTAGTTGAAGCTTGCTGGGCGGTTCCTACCGTCGCCATCTTGGCAGCTTTGCCCGTCTCATCACTCTCAGAAAATACAGAAATACGCAAAGAAGGGGGCTGTGAGCGTGGGGACGGATGATTGACACCCATCAAACTCTGAGCTGCCTGTAGCTAAGAGCTAACTGAGCTAACCCGGAGCTAACCAGCTAACAGAGCTAGGTGGGCTAAAGCTAAGGCGTGCTGTTAGCCGCCTAAAAACCACTGATATCTGACACCTGTCAATCAAAAGGACACGCCCCTAATTATGAAGAATTTCAAAATTCCAGTTGTCGTTCAAGTTGTCTTAAAAATTGTCTGTGGTTGTCCGAGGTAATCTTGCCGGAAATAACGAAACAATCTCGAAATTCCGATCTGGGAACTCATAATACACAGAGGACCCCTAGATACCAGATTTAAACATGGCTGCTCCCGGCACCACTTGTAGTCTTTATCAAAATTCCTTATAATACATTTTGTGTCCATTAAGTTTCCAGTATAAACAATAGCAGGTTATCAAGAATTACATTGTAACGGCGGTCTTGTTCATGAAAAATTACATCAAAATGTTTGGTTTATTATTTAATAACCACTGAAATTGGCTGGATCTCTTGCAGAGCATGTTTTTACAATGGGTCTGTGATGTTCTAGTTTTATGTGGCATTTGTAGATGTGCAACTGGAACGCCAAAAAACCGGTAGTGACGTCACTTACTTTCGCTCGCTTGGATATCCGAGACAACTGGAACGCACCATAAATGAGTTATAAACCCCCCTACACAATTGTCATAGTTTGACCTATTAAACCTAAGATTGGTTGCTGCACCAGGTTGTAAACATGTTTGTTTCTGCTGTGAAGTTGGCCTTTTTAACATGGGAGTCTATGGGGATTGACTCCCTTTTGGAGCCAGCCCCTTGTGGATGAGGGGTGAACTGCAATTTTTGGCACTTCCTCTAGGTTTCACTTTTAACCACCAGAGTTTGCCGCTTGGTGAAAAGTTAGCAAACAGCATGTGAAAAGTTAGTTAGCACCATGTTAAGTTAACAAGCATGTGAATAATTAGCATTAGCTTAAAGTATAAACAAGAAAATGACTAGCAAAATTTGACAGCTAGCATGAAAGTAATCAGCAAATCATAAAAAGCTGGATGATATTAACAAACAGCCAAAATTATTAGCTAAAATTCTGCAGAAATAGCTGTAAAAAGCTAAAAGCAGATTCGAAGATATAAATTTGCTACTAAAGTTGCTAATAATTTATTGAAATGCTTCGCTAGCTGCGTTTTAATCAATGAAACAGATAAATAGCTAAGAAACAGTGATTGCAAAAAGATATTGATCTAATTAACTTAAACATTCTCATTTCAGTGTGTAAAAACAATTGTAATATCCACTTTTATATGACATGTAATAACAAGTCAAATGAGCACAGCAATGGATGGTGGTGACATAAGAGTCCTTAAATTCCTCTCAATAAGAAATAAAAAGGTTGGGAATCATTGCACTAATACACCCAGAATGGCTTTTATGTTTCTCTAGCTGCTGTAAAAAGGACTTTTTAACAATGACGAGCAAAAACTCAGTTCACGTATATTGAACTTTTACAGCAGTTAATTCTATCTATTATATCAAGTGTATTTGTGCATTTGTATGCCTGGCTAACCAACTTGGAGATTGTGCATGTGAAAAAGAGCAACAGAGAAGACTTAGTGAGCAAGAACCACATCCCCCAAAATCAGCTTCAGATGTTCTTTGCCATCGACTGGATCCTTGAAGTTTGCTCAAAGCAGTGCAAGTAGTAAGAAATCTAGGGTGTGTTGCAACACTTGTATAACATTTTAATACATCATTTTACTAATTTTTGAAAATTAGATTAATGTTAAAATAAGCTGTATTTGAAGGTGTAATTATTGTTTTGATTGAATAATATTCCTGCTTATATTATAAAACATGGATTTTACACACATTGTGCATGATGTGAGTGCTCGTGTTAGTTTAAAAACCACTAAATGCAGTGCTTACTTATGTCCTGCAGAGGGCAATATAGGTTAGAATAACTATTAGTTTATGGCAACACAGTTTCTAAAATGGCTGCATTTCGTAAAGATGTAATGAGCTAAAAGATCCTTAAAAAAAGTGCAATCAGATGTAAGCTTTTAGATGGTCAGATTGCCAGCAGAGCTAAGAACAAGGTTGCATTGACTTGTGGTTGCACAGTTGAGCATCTGTAACCAGTATATGACAGAGCACATCCAAAGACCAGGCAGCTTAGACAGAGAGTTACAATCCTGGATGAGATGAACAGAAGTTACTGACATTACCAGTCTTTATTAGTTAAGAATGCCTTAGATTAATCTAAAGGAAATACTACACAGTAAAATGTACTATAGTTCTATATTTAATAAAAACAAAAATACTTACACTTAAAATCTACACTTTATCTATCCATATATATATTGAGTCTGTAATATATTTACTTTATAATACAAGTTATAATCAGAATTACATAAGTAATAATATAAAGTCTATCAAACATGGAAGCTTTAAAAAAATTAAGACATAAAAAGGCTTTTGGCCTGATTGCAAGCAGTGTTTACAACAGTAGGTTTGGTAATTGTGTGTTTGTGTGTGTGTTCAGCAGGTGCACTGATTTACAGGGTGTTGAAGGTGTAGGAGCAACAGAAGGGAAACAGGATGCTGAGGGGGATGTGAGAGACCTGTGGGGGGGGGATATTACAGAGCTGTCTCTTTCAGGTCGTTGAGGTTTGGTAAGCGAGATCTGGACGGCCGTCCAAAGCCGTGCCCGTTCTGGCCTCCTTTGATGCCCATTTGCTCTGGGTAGGGGTTGCCCTCGGGGCGGCCCATGGCGGACGGGTGCCAGCCAGACTCCAGCTGTCCAGGCAGCGGGTACCCTGTCTGTCGGCTCTTAAGCTGGGGCGTGCTTACCCCTGTGTGACCCCGGCTTTCGTTGAAAACACCTTGAGCGGACGCTGAATTAGGTAGCGGCTGGTAGCGCATGTCGGAGGACGCCGTCTGGTTGGAGGATGAGGAGGAGAGGTGCAGGAGCTTGCGCAGTGACTTCAATGGCTGACTCTGAAAGACACATGACACATTTCAAATAATCTGCATCACGAAATCAAACATTTCCGAAGCAGGTTTTTCTTTGGTGACTCACTGGGGAGTGTGAATCAGACAGTTTCTCAGGCGGCCAGTCCTTGTCCCTATCACGGTCTCGCTCTTGGTTCCGGTCTCTGCTCTTGTCGCGAGACCTGTGGCGGCTGCTCTGATGACCTGATGACCTTGAGGACTTCTGAATGACTGTATCAATACCTTCGCTTGGAGCCTATCACACAGAAAATAAATGTATAATCCAACCATATCTCATTCGGAAAAGACATTTGAGAGCTTCATGCCATTCTTGACGCACGTTATTATCAATATTAGTGAAGTTACTTTTGGAAATAGACATTAGTGTTGATTAGTTTTAAGTGCAGTTAATTAAAAAAAAATAAAAAAAATAAAACAACATTGCATGCATCTGGAACAAATCCCTAAGCAGTTCCTGAGGAGGAGACGAGACAACTCACACTTTCAAACGATCTTCACAAAACAGAAATTATTTTCCAGCAGCTCCGACTGTCTCCTGGCCAGATTGTGTTTATTTGTGCTCTGTCTTCAGCAGTAAACCCCCCCTCTCACCCCTCCTTCTCCCAGCATCTGAACAAACTGTCACTTATAAATAGAAACATGAATGGAGTCTCATACACCAGTTTCATACTGAACCATTACTCCCACAGCTTAACACGTCAAAATGTGGTGGCCTTTATAATTAGGAACTATTCTTGCTCCCCTCTTTCATCTATACTCTGTAATCAACACATAGGCTTAAATACACTTTTAGCAGTTCATCAAATGCTTTGGTGGGATGTTGGTGAGCTGCAAACCTTATATGCGTATATATGCTTGAGCCTCTCGCTCATCCTCAGCTCATGCAGCTTGACCAGAGACATGCTGTCGGGTTGTGCCTGAATTTTTTTTAATTAAAAACTGATCCAAATCAGATGCCACCTGTCAGAGCCATCACTTTAACTGGAAAACTCCTTTTTTTCATTTAAAAGATCCAGGTCTAAAAAGATAAACTTTCCTTCTTGTAGATTTTGATTCTTTTTCTTTTATGAGTTGCACTAAAATTGTCTATGTGTAAAGGGTTCTGACTGGATAGCAGTTGTTTTTATTATCAGACACAACTCTATTGTTAGAAAACAAAGCAAGCAAACAGGCTAAAAAATTAACCAATAAGGTTAATGTGCTGATTAATGTTGGAAATGCATGCAATGTTTGTGTGACATGGAGGTAGGAGGTGATATTGTAAAACAAACATGTACCATGGGAGAGGACACTACAGGGAGGACTCTCAATGAGGATCTATGTTTTATGTTATTCTTTGGACTAAACAGAGGGAAAAGACATTTCTTGATGACAGGGGGTCTTCCATCAAGGACTTCCATCTGTAATATAAACGCACATGACTGGTGGCACAGGTAAGCATGATGCACATGAAAACAGCAACAAATGGTTTCTGTAAAAGGTGCTAATGAGGCAAATAATACCGAGATCCAGCAAGTAGACAGACAACAAAGAAGGTATTGATGCAGTAAACTGCATCCAGAGCAGACCGTTTGTCCGCAGATGTACTTAGCAGAAAACTTACCATTTGGGATTTTTTCTTTTTCTTTTTTATTGCTCTGAAGAAACCCTGCTTTTCCTTTTCTTTGGATGGCTCGGATGCATTCAAGACTACAGTATCTGGACCATTCCTGAAAATAAAGGAAAAAGGACTGAAACATGATATTTTAGAGACTTGATGATGTGTGTCAAACCCACCGTGTTTGTCTGGCCAGCATGCAACTACATTTGACAGCAATGTTTCAACCACAGCAACAAACAGTGATCTAATTAGTGCTGCTGTCATGTTGTCAAGGATTAGAAAAATATTGCTTTGGCAAACATAAGAAAGTATTTTTGGTTGTGTTTATGTGATATAATTACCAGGGGTCAAATGCAGGCTGACGTTTGGAGTGATTTGTCAAACTGCTGCCATCCCCGGACAAGCCAGAGCCCCGGCTCTGACCCCTGCTGTCGTGAAAAGAGTTGTCTGGCCGGGGTGAAGGAACTGTTCAACAAACACAATAAACAGGGTCAATCTCCTTTATATGCAGCTAAAACAGCAAATTAGCTCAAATTATTTCAATAAAGTCCCTATCCATGTTAGAGAAGGCCTGACTAATATTTTGATGGATAATATTGAGAAAAACAAAATACAACAAATTCCTAAAATATAGAAAAGAAGAATGTGGATGAATCCTGCATATTGTGTAGTAATTTGCAGCTGGGAACTAAAAACTTGTAAATTAAAAAGATACTAGGTGTAGAATTCAGGATCTATGGCCCATTCACTGTGACGTCAAAACGATATAAAAGCAGACTGACCACACCAATATCACCAAATATCTGAATCACTGAAACTATGGTTGAGAATTTATTTGGTTTTTAACCTCACACTCACTGCCTGGGGATATACATAGAAAATGATATGTCAAAATTATATGTGTCATAAATAATTTTGATTTAATATTCTAGTCTTATGATGAATTATAATAACAATAAATCCTTTTTGTTGATATACATAAAACACATAAACAGTGAACACAGAAAACGTGTGTGCTTGGTTGATGTTATTGCAGCAGAAAAAACAACAGCTCTGGTATTGTAGATGTTGTTCAGAGGCCTTCAAGTTAAATATGTTGGATATCCAAATATATTTGCCTCTGAAATACCTCTTGTGGTCCCCTATATATTACATCCTCTATTTACATGTTGATTTTAGCAAATATACAACTGCTCTATCTAACAAAGAAGAATTTGAGGTAGCATGTAACCATGAATGCACACAATTAAAATAAGTAAATATTCAAGCTGATATGTTATTATTTTAACTGGCTCTTATTTGTAGAAAAAATTTATTCAAAGTTTCTTTTTCAACACAAAAGAGTGCATGCCATCAAAAATCTGTTTTAAAAAAAACCCTCAATATTAGCCATTTGTGGTATGTCTCTAGATGAGTAACTTCTATTATCATATTATTACATACTTAGAAAAAAACTGTTTCTTGCTCTGTACATAAAGATTTACAACTTTTAGCTAAGCTAGCAGTGTGTTTTTTAGCTTAGCTACAGTGTAATTGCAAGTTCAGCTAAACTTACATGGTAACTGCTAGTTTAGCTAAGCTAACATGGTAACTGCTAGTTTAGCTAAGCTAACATGGTAACTGCTAGTTTAGCTAAGCTAATATGGTAACTGCTAGTTTAGCTAAGCTAATATGGTAATTGCATTGATATTAACAGTTAGTTAATATCATTGACTTAATCTTAGCACATCATTTAACTTGATAAGAATAAATAATGTGCTAATGTCAAATATAAACTGTAGCAACACGTAAAAAAAAGAAAAGAAAAAGAAACTGGAAAGTATGCAAACTGAGTTTTTGAGTCCACATCCAGGGAGATCACTCCTGACTTAACAAACCTCTGTAGAAGCTGCCCACCCGCCTCGGCATGGATTCGCTGTAGATGTTGCGGTTCTCTTTGGAAGAGCCCCCATCTTCAGCTTGCTGGTCGTGATATAAGCCAACCTGTCACAACACAAAAACTAATCATGTAAAACCACAGTTTCGGTGCATGCCTCTACATCTGAAATTTTACATATTTACCTGAAGGAACAGAAAAAAAACATGGGGGCATATTGACTTACGAATGGTGGTTATAATAAAACATCTGCAGAGGCTATGCATGCTTTCCAGAATCAAACTGAAACCTGCTGCGATGACGAGCTTTGCTGTGCTATCGTAAGAAGTCCCATTAGAGGGAAGCAAAGCAACAGAGAAAATGAGGAGGCATCTGATGCAGAGAGACAGAGAAAGAGAGACGGATAGCAGTTCATGACAGCAGTATCCACCCACATCCGCTCTCTGGGAAGACTGGATGTGGGTGGGGAGTGGTGGGTGCAGGCAGAATGTCGGACCTCGCTTTTTTGCCGCTGTGTGTGAAAAGATGCGGTGTTGTCCCTTGTGGAGTCCCTTATTGGGGGTCTGCTGTGGGTGACCTCAGTGGGTGCCTGTTCACTCTGTTAATGGAGACATGATGAAGCGTGAAGAGAGCTCAGCATTGCAGCACACACGTATAAACACATGCATGCACACGCTATATATACTATATGTGTTTATACAGTATATATAAATACATAAGATAGCATGATTCAGCTTAGATTCTAACAAGAAAACTACTTTCATAGTACGTGCAGAGTTCATAGATGAGGTTACGTTAACCCTAGGACACCAGATCTGACTAAAAACCTCGGCACAGACCAAGGACATTCTTCAATGAAGCAAGAGTAAGACCTGACTGCATCGTTGGACACACTCAGACAGAGGCAGAGGTATCCAACACAAACTGGTGTAGGCATCTGATGTGATTAGCTCCAATGAGCTTAGGCTTTCCTCTAGTCTGGAGGAGGTTTGCTGTGGGATGATCACTGACCCTGCTCATGTCTTCTTCTCTGGAGGAGCTTCCAGAGTGGCGGGGCAGCGTGCGGTGTTGCAGTTGCGGAGACAAGAGCTGGAGGCTGCTGGCTCTGGTGGGCATTCCCTGCCCGACCGACAGCCCCTCGTCTGTACCATGTGTCCTCTGGTGATCCCTTCGTACGTACATAGAGTGGCGGTGCGGCCGCTGCTGAGAGGAGAAGGGGCTGGTGTACCCCTGGCCGTAAGATGCAGGGTCATGTGGGGTGGACAGCGAGTGACCGTGGATTCTTTCCATGCTACCTTCCCCGGGATCCAGGGCATCTGGTGACTTGGCCTCTTCCGAGGCCTTATGGCGGGTGGAGGAGCGCCTGTAGGAGGAGTCCAGCGTGTTGCTCTCTCTTTCTGAACGCATGCTTCCTCGACCAGCCGTGCTGGGTCCCAGTCTTTCCACCCTGCGAGATGCTGGGCTGCTCGGAGCTGTGAGGTCCAGACAACTGGAAGGAAAATAGCGAGATGTGGGTTCATCTGCATACAAGTGAACATCGTTTAGGTTCCCCACTGACTTTGCATCGCTAAGCGTCCCGTAGCTCTTAGATAAGTTCAGGTAGGCAAACTTGGAAGAGGGTGTGGAGCTGTGGGACTCCATGAAGCTGTGTCGGCCGTGTTTCTCCCCCGATTGAAGCGTGTTGGTCTTCCCTTCCACAAAAGAGTGGCGGTTCTGCTGCGAGCGGAAGTTCGATTTGAGGTACTTGGCTCCAGGACCGTCCGACACCTTGGATCCCAAGTTCATCTCAAATTCGCCCTTGCCCTTGGCGTCACCAGGACTGTGCAGATGAGGCAGGTTGCTGCTGGCCAGGTCCATGCTGCAGGCGGTGGAGTGGTTGAAGATCTGCGGCTGGTAGTTCTTGGGATGCAGGGTAGGGCTGAGGTTGATGGCTGCAGACATGTTGCCGTTGAGAAAGCTGTCATTGTTAGGGTGGACGTCCTCGTGTCGGGGTAAGCTGGAGCACTCTCTGCTGCTGGAGCGGTGGCTTCCTGAGCTCTTTCCCCCATGGCTCCTGTGTAAAAACAGAGAGCAAGGATGTTACCTTATACAGGTAGAAACCAGAGTCAATTTTATGATTTTAAGTTGTGGAGAAAATTAATGTCACTCTGTTTTAACCTTTTAAACTCCACAAGATCACCATCGCACCCGGGTGTATAACTCTGTGGGGTAAAATTGTGTTGGATATTTTACCCTTTAGATGATGTCTGGAAGTTTTTCAGGCATTTCTATCCCGTACAATCCAGCCGCAAAATGTAGTGTTTATTCAGAGACTCTATATGGAAAATTCACTATAAATGATCCAGGATACACCATTATCTATCACTTTTTCGTAATAAAAAAAAGATTGCTATCACTACTAAGAGACCTCTATTTTGTAAATCAAACTTTTGACCAATTATATAGCTTAAATTGACAGTAATGTCCAATCAGGAGCAGCCAAAGATCAACAAGTGAGCAGAAAGTTTTATATGCGTCTGAAAAGCAGAAAAATAATGTTCCTCTATGGCTGGAATAAAGCCAAGATGTTTTTGATGCACAATGGTGCCAAAAAGCAGTGAGGATTTGTGAGGATAGGAGGTAAATAGTAGCATAAATAATTATAAATAGCAAAAAGGAAAAAAAAAAAAACAGCTGGAGGAAAATGTGTAAATATAAATAGTTTCTGTTGTGTGTTTGTTTCAATGCCAATATTTTTTCTCCTGAAAGTCAAGACTTGAGAGAATGATCTGCAGATGAGAAAAGACTTGGTCTGTTGATCTGTGTGGTATTTCTACAAAGTACTGTTAGTAATAAACTTCTTGTTCTGGTTGGCCTTTATGGTGCTATATTTATTGATACATTCATTTTACATGTACCACAACTGAGGCTGTCCTAGAAACATCATGTCTGCATGATGACTGGGACTAAAAGGCTTCAGCTTCTACATGGAATTTTACATAAAAAAAAAAAAGTCAGGTGGACCAAAAATAGCAACAAAAAAAAAGGTTTACTGTTTTAAGGATTTATTTGAAAAAACTATTAAAATGAACCCTGACTAATGTCTTGTATGTCTTATCAGAGTAACATCCTACAATGGGATAAACTACCGTCTGCTTGGCCTGAATCTGAGAGGAGTGGAAGTTGTTAAGATGACGCTTGAGGACATTAGAGAGTGGAGTAAAGCCAATGGTCTGTGTAACAGCTGCCTTTCAGTGGTAATAAAGAGAATAGGTCCTCATCATTACAATGTGTGCATGTGGCTCTAAGCATCAACCACAAACACCAGAACAATAGTGGTGATAACTTTTCTTCATCATTATAATGAACACATCATGTTGTTAAAGGCGCCTATTAAAACAAGCAACACTTGTAAGCTCCGTCTCGGTAGCAGAAGTAAGAGACGAGAATACATCTGTATATCTTTAGGCATCTGAAAGCTGTAAAGACTTGCTTTCCTTTCATTCTTGCCTTTCAATATGAAACTAAAAGCAAAAGAGGCACGATAATTCAGACTCCATTCTGATTCGAACAGACAATGAAAATGTCTGGTTTTAGGCAAATAAACTAGATTCTAGCCTGGCCAAAAGCTGCTGGTGTAGGCCTATATCGTTACCGCTGTAAGAGAAGAAGTTGTTGTCCGAACCAGAAACAAAGGTTGTTAAGGAAAATACAAAAAAAAAAAAAAAAAAAAAAACCCCAAAAAAAAAAAAAAAAAACTTTCTCTCTAAGAACATCTTGGAAAAGACAGGTCA
>JBBBVU010000015.1:25677421-25688180 GCA_037177055.1 Atherinosoma microstoma | reverse complement strand
AAAACCTCCATCATGTACTTTTCAGCATTGATGGAGCTTCACAGATGTGGAAGCTGCCCACGCCATAGACACTAATGTAACCCCCATCCCATCAGAGATGCTGGATGCTCCCTTTTCTCTTTAGTCTGCAGGACACACCGTCCATGCTTTCCAGAAACAAGTTCACATTTTCATCCAGTTTTCCACTTCAGAGCATTTTAAATGAGCTTTGGTCCAGAGACAAATGTCCCATGCACACAGATTCCTCCTGATACTCTGAATCTTTAGATAATAATTAAACACTGTAGATGGCACAATATTATGTTGAGGAACATTTTTCTGAAAGTGTTCCACAAACATTTGTCTCAGATTGGCGAACTTCTGTCCATCTTTACACCAGAGAGACTCTACATCTCTGAAATGCTCCTTTTATACCCAGTCATGTTAATGACCTGTTGCCATGCAACTTAGTCAAATGCTCCTTCAGACAATTACTTTTCCAGCCATCTAAAATTCTTGCTGCAAATCAAATTCAAAACCATGTCATGTGTTTTTATGTTCTGTTGGAAATATAATCTGGGATTATTAGATCTGCAAATCATCGCGTTCTGTTTTTATTTACATTTTACGTAGCATCTCAACTTTTTTGCAGTTGAGGTTGTATTATAAGTTGAAATGCTTCAGTGTTTATGAACTGGCATAGTTATAATATGCTATGAAAATAAAGGCATTTTAACTAGATTTTAAAGTAAGTGCCTTTAAAAAATCTCCTAACAAACACTATTCCATATTGCATAATGTGAGACAAATAAAAACAAAACAAAATAACATCACAGTAAAATTCAGTTTAAAATGGATAAATATTGTAAAAAATGGCCATTTTATAAAAGTACACTATGCTTATTTAAGGCTGAGATAGTTGCATTCTAGTAGCTCCCTTTTAAAGGTACAGTGTGTAGGAATTACTGACATCTAGTGGTAAATATGGGCATAGAAATTACTTCAAATACCAAGCAGAGTTATGAATGGACGGTGGCCGACAGAAGCCACAATTCTTCCAGACTTTTCATCTGTGAGTGGATCCAGTGGCCTCAGGTGTAATGATGACTGCACTACAGGTAAATTAAAGGGATACCGTGTAACTTTTGACCCAAATATCAGCCTAATGTGAGTACTGATGGATGATTTCTGTGGTCAGTATACAGTGTTATACACGTGTCGGCGCTCCTGAGGGGGCTGCCCTCTTCAGAAACTAGACATTGTAATTTTGCAGGAGCGGATCCGTCTCTCATGGGATCATGTGACCTGCAGCACTTTGCTTTACGCTCCCCCTCTATAAACACAGAGGGCTCTGCTTTGTGCTACTTTTTCCTCCTCTTCCATCTAAAGTTTGTCATGGCTGAACGAAGAAGGTAAGAAGGTGGAAACGGTGTCTGAGGAGTCCAGAAAGAGAAACACTGATGAATCTTGGGTAAGTTAAAGGTTTAGGACCCCTAGTGGCCGAAAGTTACATGGTATCTCTTTAAATTTAGCTTTATTTTTATAGTGTCAATTCAATTAAAGCAAATTCATTGTCCATTTAAAACAAATCCACGTTTATAATAACTGTTCATACAACCAATTCATAAAAAATAATAGCCTAGCTAAGGAAAACTAGCGGCTTGCATTGAACTCATCTTCGATTCAATCCCCCATCCTGACCATGCATGAGGTAGTTAGCACAGTTGACCCACAGCAAGTAGATATAAATGGCTCTTTATATGAGAATAAAAACACAAGTTATTCTAGTAAATTGATTAGAGACCAATAGAAAGACAGCTTTTCATGATGTATCAAAATTTTCTGTCTCTTACCTTTGATTTAAAAACTTATAAAATAAAAATACTTATTCATGGAGAGATTTTAAATATAGGCCTACCTATTTTTGCTTCATCATTAATTAATGGTCACAAGTGCTCTAAATAAAACGAATCTGCTCTCCTCTGAAGACCACAAAGGTGCAAAATGTAACAGCAGCAGTCAATGACCTGATAAAAAATTCTCACGTCTTTAAGCAGTAACAAAGTCCAGATTAAATTACACTTGCATGGCCATGAGCGGAGGAGTGAGGGCCAATCAGAGTGTAAGGTGTCTTAAACGGGAGCCAAATGTGTCAATGGGTATTTTTGGGTGGCGGCAGCAGAGGATCTGGGAATCGAGCCATCGGTGGTGATCTGATTGACCCTCGGTGTTGGAGAGAGAGCAGCTGCTTTGCTACAGCTGGAGGGTCCCGAATGCAGCTCGTTTTTAATCTCTGATGATGATGGGAAAATATTACCTGCAGCTTCATTGTTTTACATCGTGTCATTTAGAGCGACGAGTTAGAGTAAAAGGGTGGTGGAAAAAAATACAATCTTGCAATAGTTGACACAAAAAGGACAATTCAAGCCATAAAAATAAACAACTTTATTGACAGTTTTGATTTGCATCTTCAGCCCAGAGCTCAGTTTGACATGATTTCAGTTTAATTTACAGTAGAGCTCTCAACATCTCAGCAAACATGCAGTTTCAGACGTGCCATCATGGGTTCATCGTTTCAATCCCATCAGCTGTGTGGGACAAAAGGTCTTTTTGTTTAAACACCCCCCCTCCCCACCTGAAATATCAGTAAAATCCTTATGGGCATGGATGGATTAAAAAGCTGTTTGGAGCAACTTATCAGGTAAAATGAACCCATTTCATTCAAATCTTGAGTCACAAGTATCAACATTCTTCAGTTTAGCTGGTTCAGATTAATCTGATGTCTATCATTGATTTAAAACATTAATCCTAACATTACAGATGTGCATTTTTGTTTTTCTTTGAGTGCAAACAGTATATGATTGGTAAAGGAATCTGTAGCACCGTCACTTGCTTTAGACCTTGGATGCGGAAACGCATTAAAAAAAAATGCACTGTACATAAAAAAAAAGTTTTTTGTTTTTTTTTAGTTCCCATGATTATCACAGAAAATAAACTCACCAGATTCGTGTCCATGTGTGCAAACTATTACGTGTACTGTAAATAATTTAAGAATTGTGTGGTGAAACTACGAGAAAATCTAAGAAAAAAAGAAAAATAAGTTAGAATGTCACAATGAAAAAAACCATTTACAGTCATTTTTAAAAAAATACGAGGTTTATTCCTGCAAAAGTAACAAACGTGGACCAGGAATTCCTGATTTAGGAAGAATTACATCCCTGTTTGTCGAGTCAACAATGCACTTTTGCTTCCATTAACAGCCCTTTAACATTTTCCTCAGCGCTCATGACAAAACAACTTTCTGCTTCCTGGTTCAAACAGATAAACTCGTGTGCTCCGGTGAAGATCTGGCAACGTGACCCTGACCGAACCCCCAGGCTCGGCTCAGGTCACGTCGAGGCCAGAGGCCGCAGGAGCTCCAGCTGGGACTCCAAGGTGACTCTCTCCTGGTGAACCACCTGCAGCCGACCAGAAAGAAAACATGACCTCCAATCACTGCAGCCACAGCAAGAGATGCGCCTCGGGCGCTATAAACATGGTTTGCTTCGTTTGCCATGGTGACGACAGTCAAGAACACATCCCAGCCACCTGCCCCCCCTCAAAAAACCTGCAATTTTCACCGCACCACAAAATATATAATTTGTTCTAAAAGTAGCACAAGAGTCGAGGCCGAAGGGGTCGATTCAAGCCAAAATGTGGACTAGACTGCGTGAATGTAGCATTAATATGAGGAATCAAGGTCCTGACCTTGTCACTCCCCTCAAGAAAGAACAAAGCTGAGCATCGTGGGGAGTTATGATACGACCTTGCCTCCATGGGGAAATCTACCATGTGAGTAAAGCGGCCTCCAGCCGACCGCCTGTTTGCTACAGTAACAATGCTCCTTAAGATTAATCCCCTAAAGAGGCCTTGTAATCTTCCTGACACCCTGAAATATGGAGGTGTTGAACACATCCTATTCTCTGAGCTGTATCAGAGGAAAGAGGAGAGAGTTCAGTTTACCTCCTCACCTGGAATAGATTATGAGAATGTGGACTATGAGCTGCATTCACAGCACCAGTAGAAAGTTTGGACACGTTTGGTTTGAATAAGGAGGCGTAGCTGGAGAAAGGTGTCTCTGAAAAGTCTGAACTTACCAGAAATATTCCCCTCTTAGGGATAATTAAAAACCGAGGCTGGGTTAAATGACAAAGCTGTGTGTTTTCCCTGGAACGGTTTCGGGTGAAAAGTCCGGAGAGCGCTTCCTCTCCGTGGAGCACTCCTTTCTTTGCTCACACACCCTGTTGTAGTTGGATGCCTGACCGGCCCAGGCTCTATTTTGAAGAAGACAGTTGTGAGTGCTAGTGGCTGTTTGGTATTTCAACAAGGCCCAGGTCTATTTAAAGACACATATGCCTTTCTCTGCAGAATTCCACAGATGCTTTGAGGACATAGAATGATGTTTTTTATCATCCCTGCTGACCTTTTGCAAATGGAAGAGAATGATTAAAAAAAATGGAAAAATGAAATTGCATTATACTCGGGCATGGCACAAACCAGGCCATCTGTTGAAAGCCCTCCTCTCTTTTTAATACTTCAGCCCTCTGATGTATGAAAGCTATAAAAACCCTGCATGTGAGCGTGAAGGTTTCACTCTGCGATCCCTTACAAGGAGAATGACAGGCATGCAGCATGTGTTCGTAATGTGAGTGTGTGTGCCACAGCCAGATCCCCAATGCAAACAGCCAAGTCTTAGCCATTAGTTCAGCTATGAGTGATGGGCAGGGGGGGGGGGCAGATAGTTGAGCTTGGGGGCTTTTCACCAAGTTGGGCCAGCGGGAGTATTTGCTGTCAGTTGCAAATGAGTAAAATCCAACTTCCCCACACACAACCGAGAGCTTTTGAACCAGTGTTAACACAAACAATACCACACTCTTGTGGCTGCGGTTAAAATGCAGCGTACGCTCACGTCCCTGTTGTTTGATTGATCTGTCAGATCTAAATGCTCACTCTCTGTGTCAAGCATGCACCCTTTAGATGTCTCTCTACAAGACCTGCACGGCTGGTTTTCCCATTGTAGTTTCCCAGAGGAGGTGGAGGGTAGAGAATGTCATAAAGTTCACACAGATGGAGAGCAATACACTGTACTGGTATCCACAAACTAGAAAATGGACTGACCTTAAGTTGCTGCTGGAGCTCACTATTTAGGCGCGTCAGCACCGCGTTGGATTCCTTGTTCTTACGGATTGCCATCTGGATTTCCCTTTTCTGTCTGGACAGCAGCCTATCAGGAGATTAAATTCATTACCTTTCAAGCTACTCTTTAGTTAGTTAACAGTGTGTCATAAATCAGGGATTTTAAATAACATACTAGGAGTTAAAAAAGAGAGACAGTGCACATCAAACAGAGCAGATCTATAGATAAGCCACTGTGGCTACGCATCAGTCAAAGATCCATTGTTGGGAGCCACCGCTGTTATTGATGGTCACCTTCTACTTCTCTGACAGTTTCAATGAGCTGTCTGGTCCATAAGCAGACAGAGGCACACATGCTAGAGTCATTATGGTGAATTAGTGTGGACCTCAGTCTCTGCTGAATTCCCCATTCTGGGAGGGTTTCCTGCCATTTTAGAGTACATATACGGCTCACCCAAACGCTGCAAGGCTTCTCATGTCACCATGGTAACTGCCAAAAGTCAGTATTTTCAGTTAAATGCATAAAAGTACCAAAAATTCAAACAGTAAAAATTATTTTGTCCTATTTTTGGTTATTCTTTACCAGGACATTTAAAGGCACAGTGTGTAAGAATTACTGACATCTATTGGTAACGATGGACATAGAAAGTTGTGAATGGACGGTGGCCATCAGTGGCCAAAATTCTTTCAGACTTAAACATGTTTTCATCTGAGAGTGGATCCAGTAGCTTCAGGTGCAGCGATGACTGCACAGCAGGTAACTGCTTCAACATTGTGTACATGTGTTCTGTCTTCTTCTATGGTCCTTTTAAGACATTACTTATCCCAAATGGTGCTCTAGTACCTATCAAACAAAGCTGGTCTTACAGTTTTAAAGCTCAGAGGGTTCTCACTTCACACATTGATCGTTTGTCCATTCAGAGACACCGTAGTATAAATGGTGGCACAAATATGGCAGCTGCCATGTATGTGGACCCACGACAAGTAGATATAAATCTAACCCCAAATTTAAACTAAGAAAAGTGAGTGGGCCTAAGCACGCCCTGGCCCAAATATGGCTACGCCCCTGCTTACAAGATACAATGTCAGGTATCTTGTAAGTTACAAATTGTCTGAAAGTTTATAAGTGGATACGTAACCCGTCTTGGCCTCAGCCTTCCGTCCAACAAAGCTTAGATTATTAGCATATAATCTCACTTAAAGAAGTCTTAAAGCCTAAAATGTAGTGACGTGATACCTGATTTCTTTTTGATCCAATAGCCAAATAAAACTCATGCACAGTAAATGTTACAGCCCATGCAGTGATTTCCAGTACAGAATCATGTCTGTTTTTAATGCAGTGCTGCCTGAGGGCCTAAACATCACAAACATCCAGTTTGGACATTCGCCCTTGTCCCAGCGCACAGAGATTCCTCCTGATTCTCTGAGTTTTTTGACAATATTGAACAGCTGGTGTGATCTTCAAAGTTTGAATAATTTCATATTGAGAACCATTTTTCTGAAATTGTTTCACAACTTTTAGATGCAGTTTGTTATCGGTAAACGTCTGCCGATACTTTGAAATACACTAATATTAATTTGGTTACTTAGTAAACAGATTATTCCCACATTTTGCTAGCATAAAACTTATTTGGGTGGAATTTTGCAACTTTAGACAATTAGCTTTCTGTTACTATCACTTTAGCTAATAAGCTAAAATAGCCGGTCACATTTACTTATTTATTTCTATCTGCCACTGGTGTTGGATAAGATGTGTAATTGTTTTAATTGATTCTTAATAGAAAGAAAAGTAGTCTTTTTAAGCTGAATTTTTTTGAAAAATAGTTTATAACAGTTTTAAAATACATCACTTTTTCATTTGCAGCAGTGGCTAAATTCTAGCCGCTGAACTAGCTTTAGCTAGCTACCACTTAATTAATGGAATGAATGAAAATGAAATTAAATGAAAAATATTTTATTTATCTATTTAATCTCAATGTAATGTAGTCTAATTAAACTGAATTTTTCTAAAAAGGTGATAATTTGAGTATTTAACTAACTTTTGGCTAGGTTTAGCCGGGGGAGGGAATGGCATGGCAGGCTGGGGAACTGTCTCCAGGTTTTGGCTCTCTGGATGGTATTTCCTACGGATTGGCTTCTGCGGTGGCTGATTGTGAGAAGCAGCAGATATGTCCTGAAATGTCACAAGAAACAGAAATGATCTCACCAGAACACAGACTTAAACTCAAGACTCCCACTCCAGAAAAAATGTGTCTCTTTCGTGGTTTGTAAGTCAGTCTGACCTGTTCTGAAGTATTAGTCAAATCCTCAGAGCTTGGTCCAAATCTAGAGCGCGTTCCCTGTTCTTCAGGTTTCACACTGCTCTCCTCCTGCAATACAAACAAAAAGGGTGAAAAAAAAAACAAAATAAAAGACCTGGAAAACTTGTGCATAGAGATTTTTCTGCAAGAGAAGTGTTGATGTCATGATGGGGTGAAATGACACAAGAGAATGTCTATAAAGAGGCAGGATGAAATGCATCTGCCCTGACTGGATAAATCAGCACCTTCCCTGCAGGGACCATGATCTAGTGCTCACCAGGCACTGCTCTGAGGTGACCATGATGGATTAACTTGCATTTACTACATCTCATTGCTGCATTCCAGCCATTCCTCTTCTCTGGACACAATGTTTAATACATCACCACCTCCTTTCATTCAGCAGAGAGGTTAATAGTGCAAAAGTGTGAGGACAAAGTAATAATATTTGAAGAAATTGAAAGCAGTTTTTTTTTGTGGAAGTCGTCATTAATGTTTCCCAAATGTTAATACTGGATGTAGTGAATTTATTCGGCTAATTTCTTGGGGCTACAGTCTCCATTATGGTGGCAGTAGAAACGCCAGGGCTGTCCCGATGGCTTAAACAGACTCCGGCTGTTAAAATGTACCCAAGGAACCTAAAAATGCATTTGGCTTAGAAAGCAACTGACTAGCAGATAAATGGTCCTTTTATTCATTGCACTATTGGATGTGAAACACAACCGCAGCCTGGAAACATTTAGAGGCACTGTAGTAGTTTGCTGCAGTGGTAATAAACCACAGGAGCCCCGGAGGCAGTATGTGTGGTCACATCAGCTGTAGGTCGCGTTTCACTCTGGCATCGTGAAGGCTGGGATCTCTAAAGGAGTGCCATCACTGCCACTTTCTGAGGGAATGGCATTTTACAACTGGCCTAATTTAGATTTGGATCAAAGCTGTCTCCGTCTCAAGACACAGTTATGTCCGGGGTAAAGCATGGATGATAGCCCAACCTGCACCCATTCATTCCTGATGTGCTTTGGATAAGAAACTAGGACTATGTGGCATTTAAAAGATGCTATAATGGCATCAGGCACAAAGCTTCCACTGCACGGTAGTGTCTTTATTCTGACTGCTGTAGCTCTTTTAAATGTTTTTTAAGTTAGAAAAGTGAAGAAAAATTAGGTGAAGGGAGGCAAAGTGAAAGGTTTAAGAGGAGTGAAGTAAATGGAACTCAGCAAATGCAGATTAGTGAAGTAAAAAAGGATAATTGAAGCAATGTGAAGGAAAAAGTACAACAAATAAAGGCAGAGGTGGGTCAAAAGTGAATAGAATAAATTAGGGGGAAAATAAACTAAGTTGAGCACAATTACATTAAAAAAATTCAAATGGGGGTACACTTCAGGGGGTATGTGTGAAAATGGGGATAATTCTCTCTTTCTTACTTAATAGAACTGACTTCGGTTTGTATGATGAGGTGAGTCAGAATTACAACACACATATGGAAATGGACACGTATGTACATTTAAAATAACTTCTAGATCTTAAAACAAAACTCTAATCCAAATGTGAAATACTATATTTTTCAGTTCCAGATACCTGTGATTAAATATTTAGTGATTTTGTAGATCCATTGTCATCTGTAAGTTGTAAATGAGTAAATACGTATATAAATGTGTAAATATGTCAAATAAATTTAATATGTAATTAGAATAAAAATACAACAAAAAACTGTTAAAAAATTGTATAGATAGAAATAATAATGTACAAAATAAAATATATTCAATATATATGAAGTTAATAAAAATTATAAAAGATACATTTTAAATAGAACTTATGAAATAAAATTTTATTTATTTTATAAAACGTTTATATTTTCAGATATAAAATAAACATAATTAAAAAATCTATAATCTATAAATAGATTAAATAAAATAATGTAAATGTGTAGCTGAGGCAAAATATTGTTAAAAATTCACTTATTTTCTCCAGAAATGTCTTAGTTTATTAAATGTAAACATCCTGATAATGTACGTGTACTTCTTTGTACTAAAACGGAGGGAGTTTCCATTATCTACTGGTTATTATGCTGTTATTTTACTGGAGATCAGATTGTGCTGAATGTGGCCCCTGAACTAAAATGGAAGTTGACCCCCCTGGTTTAGAGGGGCTGACAAATTATTCTACAGGGGGTACAGTGTTGAAAAAAGAACCACTGATCTAAAGTGTATGAGGTGATGTGGAACAAATCTGTACCCGCAGACACAAGGCTGTAAACTCAGCTGCTCCCCAGAGTTCCCCACAGGTTATGACGTCCCGTGTTTTATGTCAAGGGAAGCCATTTATAACGACATGTACAATTCATGTATGTACAAAACGTCTCTCTGAGGAACCCGGGCCGGTGTTGGTTACAGTTTGTCTTTCACAGTGAAAAATATACATGCAGCATATCTTCGGGATCATCTGGTGTGGCTGGTTTTAATTAACTTGGAGAGCAGAGGTATGATGATATGGTCAAACATTTTCCATGGGAACCACAGAGAGAACAGACCGTGCTTTACTATGGGAAAAATATTGGAAATTGAGGGGAAGACTGAGGATACTGAGATGAGATGAAGTTATTCTATTATGTTTGCCTGAATGAGGTGGCAAAACACATCTAATTCTCACACATTTAAGAAGTATACAGCCAAGTTGTAATTTCCAGCAAACATCCCCCCTTTACTTCTTCATCAGCTCCACTTGTACAACTGCTTGTTAACATGGATATCTGATCAGCCAATCACGTTTCAGCAACTCAGTACATCTAGTCATGTAGACGTGGTGAAGACGACTTCATGAAGTTCAGTCTGAGCATCAGAATGAGGAAGAAAGAGGATCATTTCGGCTGTATTGCAGCTAGAGGCATGGTTTTCTGCAACAACTATTAGTTTTAGTAAAATTTTCAAGTCCAGCATCTTTTTCTTTCAAACGTCTTTAATACCTTGTTGATGCATTTTGCACCTTCGTGGCCAAAAATGTCCACGCACAAAAAACTGCTATAAAATCATGAAACATTAATATTTGTTTTTCCTTTTTCTGCTATTTTTTTCTCACAACACCCAAACATTCAATCAGTTTTAGGGTTTTAACCCTTTAAAAGCCAGTGAGAATGTTTGGATTATTCATTACCTTATTTAATTTTTTTTTTTTAAACGCAAAAACTGAATGATTTTTATGTCTTTTTAATCCGTGTATGGTTCGTTCTTTGGCTTTTCCGTTTCAAAACAAAATCGCAAAAACAAAATAACCGTGTTGTTTTTTGTTTTTTCTGTTTTTAAAACCTAAAT
>JBBBVU010000015.1:25661251-25677321 GCA_037177055.1 Atherinosoma microstoma | reverse complement strand
AAGAATAAGAGTTTTGCGTTGTGGAGACTGACAGACTAAAAAATTCCAACAGATGGATCAATGCAGCACTGGAGCCTGATTCACTGCGGTCTGTTTCATCTACGTTACGTTTCATACTGAGCAGCAGTGCAGGAACAGCCAAAATCCCACCATGGACACTGCTGGTCTCAGAGTGTGTTTGCCTCTCTCAAAAAGGTCATTTATCAGCGCAGAATAAGGACTGCGGTCAAGTGAGCCGTCATTTGAAAACACGGTGAAGCAGCCGCACTTTCCTCGCAGGTGAATCTATGTGCGCGTGTATTACGGTAAACGTATTTAAGTTATCTGCTATGTGTAAAACAACAAAAAAAGGTAATTTATTCATGAAATGCTTTGTTGTGGTGACAAACTATGTTCAGTCACTTTGTGTGAAAATATTCAATGTCAATAAAAGTCATTCTTGACATATTGTCCTGATGTTTGAAATTTCAGATGTTAAGGGGTAGAAAACAGTCTTGCTCTATGATAAACAGATTAAAACTACTTTTTATCACCTTACTATCGAAGGCGACGAGATACTTGGACTTGAATATTGTTCAAAATGACTCCATCTACTACCAGGCCCACAGACTTGCAAATTTACTGTGGAATTTTGGAGTAATATTCATTTTAAATCTGTTATAATACAAAATTGAACTTAGCTCGTTTACCACAATTATGGTAAATTAGCCATTTTAAAAGATAAAGTACTATTTTACTATAATTGTGGTAAATTCGCCGCAGTCCTTATTCTGCGCTGATAAATGACCTTTTTGAGAGGCAAAACACACTCTGAAATCAGCAGTGTCCATGGTGGGATTCTGGCTGTTCCTGCTGCTCAGTATGAAACGTAACGTAGGATGACACTTTCGGAAATAAAAGCTGCCTGGAGTTCGGGCCGCAATTTCTGGTTCCGTCAGAAGGTGCACACTAACAAAATATAAAACTTTGCTTTGTGTTTCCCATTAAAACGAAACATTGGAAAAAACTTTCTCTTTTTTTATTTTTGGAATTTTCGTTTGTCTAATTTGGTTTTAAAACAACAAAACCAATAAACCACCTAAAATTTTGTTTTTTCTCGTTTTGTTTTGAAACGGAAAAACCAAAGAACGAACCATACACGTGTTCTTTTTTTTACATTTATTTGTTCGGTATGCATCTCGTTTCTATTAGTTTATCCTATTTGTATCACGCTTTTGTTGGTGAGATGTGCTAATTGCACTTATTTCTTTTTGTTTAAATGTATTTCTAGAGGCTGAAACAAGGGAATCTTCCAGTCTTTTAGCCACAAGTCTACATCTGATTTCCCCAACAAAAAGTTGGACGCAATCAAGATAAAGTCATAAAGCTTCACTCCCTTGAGGAAAAATATCAAACAAAGCTGTGTAAATACAACTTTGCAAAAAAAAAGAAGCAAGAGTGCAATTAATAGAGTCCAATAAATACAACATTTAGCAATCTTTAGATTTAGTTTTCTTATGCCTGGCAGGCAAGCAACTGGTTTAAACAAACACAAATACAGGAAAAAAGTCCCAAATTTGGTGCAGTAATCAGCATGTGTGTCATTTATCACTCGGCAGAAGTGACGTTTAGAAAGGGGGGATTTTTGGGCAGATCGGCTCCTGCAGGCTCTCAAGTCCGTCCTAATATGGCGATCGCCTGTGTTTCCTACATAAGGCTTCCTAGTGGCGGAAGAGGAAATATCAAAAGGTGACAAGTGCAGAAGTATGACAGAAAAAGAAAAAGGAACTGCTTTTGAATGGTTAAAAAGATATGAAAAGTTATACATGAGGTTTTACATGAGACATAATTAGGGGATCAGTTTAAAATGACTTGGTGTGTGACTTTAGTTCATACTGATACAACGTAAACCTTAAATATCTTCCTTAAAATGGTCTTCTCCCAATGAGATTGCTTTCATTCAGTGGATTATGAAAAAGTGAAACATGGAAAACAGCTTGGACTACGTGCACATGTCACTCAAGCCAAAAATAAATCCTTGATATCTTCATTTGCTTCTGGGCCACAGATGCAAACTCTGATACACGCCGCTGCCATAACCTTTGGGTTTATTTTATGCCTTGAAAATGCGGGTGTGTATATTTGGCAAACACAACCCTGCTGACACATTTATAGAGAAACATGTGAGACGGAAAAATGACTCAGCGGACAAACGCAGGCAGTCCGAAGAGGAATTTTAACTTTAAATGTTTTGGTTATTATTTAGCAGAATGACTTCCTGTTAAGAGTTAACTCAAACTGAGACTGATGGAGGCAGATGTGAGATGTCTGACATCAGCTTTTGCTCTCACCTCTTCCCTGAAGTGGCTGAAGTCGGCAAAGTTCGGCTGCTGGACTTTATTTTGGGGCGTTTTCTCTGAAACGCTGATAAAATGAGACACCTGGGAAGAAAGGTTTAAGGTAGTGATTAACTAAAGCTTTCTTCCTAATGAAGGCTTTGTGCATTTCATAGCTCTCACAGACTTACCTGGGAAGTCAGTGGTCTCGGAGGGAGGGCTGGAGGAGGCAGCAGCCATCCACTTTTTACTCCTAAAATCCAAGAAAGAAATAAATTTAAATGAAATATAATATCCTATTCATGTTGTCATAACCAGAGTCTGAATTTCACTCCTATCAGCTTCGCTTCTAAACAATAAAAAAAAACACCCGTTTCCATTTCTGCTTTTTTTTAAAAAGAGAAGTACCCTGAACACAACCTGATAGCTCGGTAACACGACGAGCTGCAGCCTCCCTCACCTGCTGAGGAACAAAAACTATCACTGTGGGAAGAAACGGACGTAACCTGGAGCGCCCTGCTGGAAGAGCTTGTTGAGGTCCAGCGAGGAAGCCCTGGAGTGGGTTTTCTGAGGTCGAGGCGGAGGGGTGGGGGGCTCCTCCGCCTTCTTCATGGCATCTTCGATAGAAGTGCTGGAGTAGGACCTGGAGGTGAAGTCACACAGGTGGCAGGACAAAAGAATTTAATTCAGCTTAATCAGCAGCATGGGACAATCAGAGGTTGTTTAATCCAGTCCTGGGGAGGAACGGGGTCATTCTCACCTTGGTCTGGTCTTTGTCTTTATCTGTGGGTCCAGGTACTGATGTGGCTCTGTGAGAAAGGATTACCATTAAATAAACAAAGGCTTTTAGTCCCGTCTAAGTGGTTGTAAATGAGAAGCAACTACTTCCCTTTATCCATGAGCTGAGAATATATTTGGATAAGAGCTCATTCAGCGCTACACATGATCATCACTGTAAATTACCAGCATGCTTGAAAATGCAACTAAATTTAAAAAAGACATGCTTTCAGGAGCTGGAAGTAAAAAAAAAAAAAGCTGCGTTTTGGGGTGTTTGTGGTGCTAGACTATCCCGGCTGAATCTGAAACTTGCATCGTGTGATGTGCAGGAATAGAAATTTTCCACATTTGAAAGGAGTTTCAGACCCTTACCCGGTCTCTCGGGAAAAGGTCCCAGCTGTAGAGCTGCTTTAACTTGAGATGTGGCCAAACATTTCACAGCAGCATCTGTACAAACAGAAATACACAAACACGCGCACACACACACAAAAAATCAGTACAGTTACTTTACTTCAGGACTGTATTTAAGTTCTTTTCAAGCCAAGAGGAGTTACAGCATCGTCCAGCTTTTCTATAATCCTTTCAGTTTATTTGTCTATTATAATACTAAATACATTTCATACAAGTGTAATCAGACTGGGACAGCAGTATAACAAACTCTGAACTACATGCTTATTTTCCCAACATTTTGTTTCTGTATTATTACAACACTTCTTTCCCCTTTTTAAACACCCCATAATATATTATTCTGACTCAAGAGCACACTTAAAAAAAAAATAAAGTGCAGCCATTTTTCATCCGACTAAATAACTTCTCATCTAAATTCAAAATAAAGGGTTTTTTAACTTAATGTTTACCTTGTTTGGTGGATTCTTCTTGTAAGTCTTGTTGTACTTGAACCGCTCTCACCTGCTGAAGTACGAAGCTTGGTTGAAGCCTCTCTATGATGCTTTGATCCTGAAAAAAGGAACATATAATGCAACAAAGCGCACCATCACCACCTGTAGAGACTGAAAGAAGAGTTCAGTGTATTTTAAGGAAGCTAAAGCTACTGTTTTGGTGGGTTTACATTTAACAAGACTGTCGTGATTAGCTTGTTAGTGCCCCCTACGGGCAGTAAAAAAGGACTACACATCAATATCTTTAAAAAACTGGTTGAATATTTGTCTTACCATCTGACCAGGCCTTGGTTTTGCATCATCAAACAAAATTAAAGCCTCTGCACTCTGCAGAGAAAGCCCATTTATTACAACATAATTCTGAATTAAGAGTTATATTCAACCTTAAGAAAGTAGGAAAGGTGTCGTAGGTTTGTCTCTTACTTCAGGGGTATCGGGTATGCCCTCCTCATGCTGCGTGAACCCCGGCTGCAGGGTTGGAGGAAGGCTCTCTGGGAGAGGGTAACCATTCTTACGTGCCACAATCAAGTGAAAGGCTATGCAGAACTCAGAGAAGGTGAGAGCTCCATCTCTATCCACATCACTCAGCTCCCTTATAAAAAGAAAAACAAACATCAATTCACAAGATGAAGAACATCTGTTAAAGGTTGAGCTTAAAAAACCCACCGAAACAAACAAAAGATAGTCTCAAAACCATAATCCTCATTGTTCCTTTGTTGCCATTGGGTCTTTTAAATGTGTCCCACAAAGACCTATATGATTTGACAGATTACTCTGAGGGAAACAGCATTTTTCATCAAAGAAAAACTGTATTTAAACATAGCATTCAAGTACATAACCATAATGTTGTTCTTTTTTCATATTATTTCCATTTCCAGTTGATCTGCCGAGCACTGCCACTGACCTAATGACCCCTTAAGCTAGCAATTTACTGAAGTCAGTTCAGTAGAGTATGACCCCAATCTCCATTTTTTATTATTTCTTCTATATTATGTAGTTATTTCCATGAATTTTGAACGAAACTTAATCAATCTAAATTACAGACCGGAAAAATAAAGTTGTGCTGTTATTAGCCGTTAGCATAACTGAAAAAGGAAACGTATTAAAATAAATGTTTTACAGAACCTAGATTTTTTAATGTTCAATATTATATTAACAAAACACATTAAATCATGACAAATAAATTCATTAAGTGACAAGAAAGTAGAAAAAAACTAAGTATTGAGATTTTTTGCCAAGCAATGGTAGTTAGCTAGCATCATTTCATGGTAAAATAAGCTAGTTGTAGCTCACTGACATTCAGGTGGTGTTGTGTTTTTCAAAAAACAATAATCTACCTCAAAGAAATGGCGAATTAAAAAGGCGCATAAACACATTGTTAAAAAGACTAACTATTTTAAATCATTAATAATAATGTAAGTAACTTGTGTTGTTAGCCTTTTCCAATGGAAAGTAGCTAAAGCTGCGGAAAGAGTTGCTAATGTATTCATGCACTAATAAGCTTTATTAAAGCATAACTGCAATTTCAGTCATAACATCTGTTTACTTCTCTTCCATTTGTGTTAAAATATACTGTATATCTGTGCAAATTCCAAAATAATAATAATTTTATTCATTTTAAGTATTTATTCAATTCTTTGCTAAAACAAAACAATCAATATTACAACAGAAGTTTCAAACACTTGAATGACAAGGATCAGAAAGGAAAAAATCTTCTATAATCGGCCCCTTTCACACAAATAATTAAACTGATAATAAATAAAATTGATTAATCTAATAAAATCGAACTAATAACAGCTGAAGGCTAACGTGCCGCTGATTTTTAATAGATACTTTCTATATTACTTTTCATTTATCATCTACAAAATGCAGCAGAGCAAAACAGAACAAAACAAATGAACCTCATTATATTTTCTTATCATCTTGTCTTTATCAATCTTTTTAAACACTATAATTGATTTTGCTTCTTTAGTTTCTCCATCCAGTTTCTTCCATAAACCGACTCTGTACACTGAAACACATCCTCCAACACTTTATTTCTGAATGTTGTTTTTTTTTCTAAATATCTCATCATTTTAAATTATAATGACTTTGTATTTTTTCAAATCTTTTTTTTGGTATATTGCTTGGCAAAAATGTTTTTTGAGCTGTACAAATTAGCTTCAAAATACTGTAAATCAACTAGATCACCAGATTTCAATAATTGTAATAGACTGGATGGATTTCTGTGTCTGCTTTGTGATTTGTATTGCTCTTTTCTGTTAAATGAAAACTAGATTGATACATGTTTTACATGTAGTTCACTATGTTTCAATGCAAAGTCAGATATCATATATATAAAATCAAATATATATAATCAATTATTAATCAATGAATCCTTTACTTTATGCAACATTGCAATTTTAATGTGTGAGTGAGCGGCACTCATATTTTTCTTTCTATTGTCAAGAGATTGAAAAGAAGCTTATACATGTTCACAGACATTCTCTGTCAAAGCATTTCTGGGCATGAACTCAGCTCTGACAAAAGCTGCATCATCTGACAAAATCATCCAGACAAAGTAGAAGCTGCTCTGCAGGGAATTCAGCTGGGGAGTGAAAACGTCTCTACTCCATAACCTTTTTCTAAGTAACAAGAACAATGCTGCACAGGTGCTTCTACTCTAAAGGAAAGGAGGTATTCCTGCAGCGAGAGAAGAAAGACACTCGTGGGACAGAACTGTTGACTGTTGTGCTAAACTACAAGAAAAACTGGCCATGCTGGTAGTGACTGTGCAATCAATAGAAATAAGTTGATATTATCTTTAAGCTAAGCAAGCAGCAAGGAGTCACTTAGCTCCTGGCAACTGGACAAACGGGAAAATATCTCTTGTAGTCTATGGAGTCTGTTTTTGCCTCAGATGACACACTGAAGCGCTCGGTGAATAAACACCCAACTGACCCCAGGATGAAACAAGGACAGATGTTTCAGTGAAGCACCGCTTACCAAATGTGTGAGAGCTCTGGTATCGGTAGCTTGGATTTAGTGAAGAAGTTCTTTGCTACAGCTCCTGTGGAGAGCAAACAGTGGTAAAATAGCTTGACGGGGGGATTTATGGTCATTAACAGGTGGTGTGGTTTCCATACCCAGGATCAGAGCCCCCAGGTCAGGTTGAAGGCTTTTGAATTGATTTGTGTAATACTCCAGCTGTTCCTCTGTGATCCTCCAGGGGTCATCGTCAGAATAGTCCTCTGTACCCTGCTGTTCCAGCCTCTCCACTGAGGAAGCCTAAACAGATGTGCAGAAATGCAAAAAAAATACATAAGTTAATGAAGACTAAAAAGACTACATTACAAAATAATAATTATTATTATTATTATTAACCCTTAAAGCCACTTTCAGCTATTAATGCTCCACCCGTTTGTTTTTTTAATTTAAAAATGAATGAAGAACTTCAACCCGTTTAAGCTCAGTCAACTTACAGACACTATTAAGGGCTAAAATGATTCGAAATGAACGTATCAATAGATATAGCACCATAAAGGCCAACCAAAAAAGGAATTTATTACTAACAGTACTTTGTAGATTTACTACACAGATCAACAGCAACCAAGACTTTTCTCATCTGCAGATCATTCCCTCAAGTCTTGACTTTAAAGAAAAAACTTTTTCTTCCAGCTGTTTTTTTTATTTTTTTTTTACTAATTACAGTTATTTATGCTACTATTTACCTCCTATCCTCACAAAACCAACTCCAACGCAGCTGCTTTTTTGAGCCATTGTGCATCAAAAACATCATCTTGGCTTTTTTCCAGCCATAGAGGACGATTATTTTCTTCTTTTCAGACACACATAGAACTTTCTGCTCACTTGTTGATCTTTGGCTGCTCCTGATTGGACGTTACCCTCAATCTAAGGTCTCTGATTGGTGGAAAGTTTGACTGGAAGTGGCTTCATCAGTGGCTTTCCTATGTTCCTCTTAGCAACACAGTAGTGATAGTGATCTCTTTTTTTATTACAAAAAAGTGATAAATAATGGTGTTATAATGGATCCCTCATTGTGGATTTATCATATAGCAGTGGTTCTCAAACTGGGGGGGGGCAGGGACCACTTGGTGGCAGTAATGCACCAATTCGTTTTTGTCAAGCACCAAAAAATATCAAGAACTGTGGAATAATGGTGCATTCAATTTGTACTTGGAAGTCGGATTTTCCGAGTCTCCCAGTCAGAAATGCAACAACAACCTTGAAGCCGATATCCGACTCGGAACGTGAGGGTAAACTATCCATCACAATTTACCCCACAAAGTTACGCACGACCGTTTCTGAGACACTGTTGATAATATATGCAGTAGTGCTCAGGGTTCCCGGCGATCTAGCAAAGTTTTAAGGATTAAGGTGGATTAAGGTTTACCCGAGCCATAGCTGGATGCTCCACCGTGGCTTTGTTCCCGTAGTGGCCGGGTGAGGAGTGCTGCTCCAGCTGAACGATCGGCCGCGAGGAGTGTTTGCTTTCATAGGCTTAAGGACAGGAGAGAAAAACACAGCTTTGGCAAGGGACAGACCTGAAACTGACAGGCTGTGATTTCCTGCAGATTACACCTCTGAAAAAATGTTATCTGTGTGAACGAGAGCTTTACAGGTCAAATGAACCAGAAGAGCCATCAGCACATGTAGGAATGAGCCAGGGAGCACAAATAAAGCGAGTTATGGTTTTTGCATTTAGCTCCAAACAAGCTAAATACAGAATAGTCACTGTGTTAAAAATGAGAAGAAACATTCTCACTGATCTGTGTGTCGACCCCATTTCTCTGCTTGGTGTAGGGGTAGGTGCGGTAGGTCAGCGGAGAGCAAGGTGGTGAGCTGCATGGGGATCGAGGTGGAGACCACGGCTCTTTCTAACACAGAGGAAGCATAAATACTTATTATTTCTCATGCATATAATGGTATGTAGCCTCCATGCATACACTTGGAGTTAATCTTTAATAAAACTGGGCCAACGTGTGCATCCATGCATGTTTCTGCTAATATTCTCACACAGATCTTGTGCATTTCTTACAACCCTCTATTACACAGTGTTGCACTCAGGCAACACACTCATTTTTACTGGCACATATCCAAAATGCATCCTTTTGAATGATGCAATCCTTTAAAACAGAAGACCAGAGGGAATACACGACTCTCGGGAAGCCACCATGAAAACTTTTCTGGCTTTTTCAAAGGAAACAACTTTGTTATTTTGCTCTACAACTTTCACTAAAAACTTAATTTCCTGACCTTTTCTGTCTGGAAAAAAAGACACTCAAACTACAGGGGGAGTATACTTTTATTATGGGTAGTTTAATGAAAGTTATTTGCTAATTAATTCATTAGTTATTTCCCCTGAGGCAACAACGTACCATTATGGAAATCCTGTTGCTTTAAGGCAACTGCATGAAATGTTGGTATTATGTGTTTAGGTACATGTAGTGTTCAAAAACAGATCATTCATCATAATTTTGTCCTGCTCTTTATAATTCAACAAAGATAAATTTGACTATAATTTACTATGTCTCCTATTACAACAATTATGTCTTATTGCACTTAATTTTTTAATATTTTCCTCCATTAAAGAATAAATTCAGCCACATTCTCTGAAAGAAGAGGGTAGAAAAAACTGCTTCACAGAGTTTTATAAGCATTGAGGAGCAACTTCACAAATGTTGGCAACCTATGTCAGGAAAGACCCAGAAAACTGACAGGAAACATTCATTAAAATGAAGCAATGATGATCAAACTCTGGAATTTGTCTCCAGTTTCCTGTTTGGTAAATGGTTGTGATCTTTGGTGCTAAAACACCAGGCTGCATGGAGTGCTGCTCAGGTGTAGGACAGAGGTGTCCCTCTGGTGCTCATCGGTTTAAGGATCCAGGTGAAGATAAGGGGGAAAGAAATCTGAGGCACTCAAGAGGGTGAAGATGAAAAACAGCCTTTAATAATAAATGGCCGGTCCATTAAAAACACACCAACACGTTTCAGCCAAAAGGCCTTCGTCAGGGCAAAGGACAAATGTGTTCAGTTCATTGCTAAATAGGCAATCAGGGCCAGCTGCTCAATGCGAGCAAGTAGGCGGTCACATAATCAACATGACCTGCCAATGACACAAAAACTAAATTAGAAACAGAAATATGACGGGCTCTGCATATCAAAAGGGACTTCTGTACCACACAATGGATTAAGGAAAACAACTAACAGCATACATGTAACATACAATCATAAAGCTTTTATCTATCAAAGAGACGGCAGAATCAACATTTACACGAGAGCGATGGGTAAAAAACCTGAGTATTATATAGCTTTCAATGTATAGATCCAAAATGACTCTTTGCAGGAGTCTTTTAAGCCTCTGATTGAATTTCCAATATGCTCTATACCTGATATCTTCAGTGAGTTACAATTACCATGATGTGCATCTTTATAATGAACAGCCAAGGGATATTGAGGATTACCAGTTCTTATTGCATGCTTATGCTCAGCCAGTCTGACCAGTTTACGCTTCGTTCTCCCAATATAAAAACAACCACATGGACACTCAAGTCTGTAAACTACACATGAGGTATTACAACTGATACATGAATTAATTTCAAACCTGCGACCAGACGTGATGTCAGTAAAGCTGTGAGCATTTATCATATTGCTGCAATGATTACAACGTCCACACCAGTCGTTAGCTTTTCTAGCGGAGAGCCAGTTTGTTGTAAAGAGGGAAACATTTCGTCCTTTGCCCTGGCGAAGGCTTTAAGGCTGGAACCTGTTGTTTTTAATGGACCAGTCATTTATTATTAAAGGCTTTTTTAATTTTCACCCTCTTGAGTGCCTAACATCTTTTTTCCCTGATCTTCACCTGATTGTGATCTTTGTTTTGATGTGTAGTTTATGTAAAGTTTGATTTATTGTCATAGGCTGTTTCCAATGTTTCCTCCAGCCAACACTCACACATTAAAACCTTTAAAAAGACTTCCTTTTATAACACCTTTACATTTAAAACTATGTATAAAGTAACTTGCTGAAGATGTTGAATATTTTACACATTTCTGAAATAAAATGTTGATAATTTTCTTTACTCATGATAAAAAGTTGCCTACAAGGAATGAACCCCAAAAACGTATAAACTTATTAAATTTCTTCAGATTACGTGTATTTAGTCCATTTTTCTTAATGCCCCTCCTACGACATGTTTACATACGTCTGGATTAATATAGTTGTATCGCAGAACTTCATGCCACTAATTTCTAATTTTGACTTTTTTCACTTGTTATCAAACGCAGAACGACTTGGCATCAAATTGATCTTTTACTTGCTAAGCTGCACAGGGCCTGCCCTTCCCTAATCTCTCATTAAGAGGTGATTTCTGCCAACGTTACAGCTCATGGTCAGGCCAGGCAGCTGCATAATAAACCGAGGTTGCGGTAAACAGTGCACGTCGAGCAGTTTGAGCACGTCTTAGTCTACTGAATCATCACACAACACCCTACCAGCATGGAGGAGACTTGCAGGAGAAAAGGTTCATAACATAACAGGAGGAATTACAGTATGAATGGTTGAATAGACTGAACATTTCTCCATCTAAGTTTCATTCCTGATACTTGTTTTAAATGTAAAGTTGCATGTGGGAATGCCTCAAAAACAGTGTTAATGTGGAAGAATGTTGTTGGAGATAATCAGCCAAAATCACTGGTGAAAAGATGACCTTAACCCAAAACTGTATTTACTCAACATGAAGCGATGTCTAACACATGCTTGGGAAACAGCAGCATGGCTGAAGGGAATGACTTTACTAAATAAGCTACATGATCAAAAACAAGCATCTGGAGAACTTTCGGGAAATCTCGGGAAGATAATAAAGTTGTAATAAACAGCTGGAATGAAGGAGAGATGGTTTAAGTTGACCTTTGTCTTTGATATTGATGTTTCTAATGATTGGATGAGTCGGTTAGATTAACTTTCTATCCACAGATAGAGCATAAAGGCTCATTACTCAGATTGTTTTTGTCTTTTTAATAAAATGTTTTTTTTGTAAAATGTTGAAGACAGAATAAAATAAATGGCGATAAACGGTGCTCGTGGTGTTTCTGGGCTCACCTTCCTGTCTGCAGTGGCCTCCAGGTGTCTGAAGGTGCTCCTGTCTGCAGGGGTCCAGGTAACAGAACCAGCTGCAGGCCCACACTGAGCCCCCTGAGCGTCTGTGACGTATCGCATCTCTGGCTCATTTTTCAGCCCAACAAATCTGGGAAGAGGTAGATCTACAGAGACAATATTAGGATTATCTACTTTTTAATTCTTGATTTGACCTGATAGATGATCTATTTTCTTTTAAAACAAGTGTGCCTGGCCCGCCGCCTCCTGCAAGATGACCTTTGATACGACTGAGGAATTAATCAGGATGAGCCTCTTACAGGCCGTACACAGCAAACCACAGTGTATATGAACCTCTGAACACACTTCCACGTATAATCCATCAAACTATGCGCAGCTACGGGGAAAACAGATTTTCTCTTTGGTCTCGGGTCTACTGATTGTGCAGTCTTGTAATAAGGGCAAACCCACTTAGCTCTTTCCACACGACTCCCCTTTCACCCAGATTAGACCAAATCCTGCCATGTCAAGATAATCTCCTGATCCCCGTTTGCTCTAAGATGCTTCCTCCTCCAGCAGCAGACTTACTGGTGGTTACGCTCTCCAGGCGGACGGGCAGACCAGACTGGGCGGCCGCTAGCAGCTTCAGGGCCATGTAGAACTGAGCTGTACCAAAGTAACCCAGATGCTTTGCTCCACACACCTCCGTCACCTGAAAAATACAGAAAGGGTACAATTTTATTTTAAATGAAAGAGGGAGGTCTTACATGCACCTACTAGGACTACACATGCAATTACTTTAGGCCCAGATGGAGATGATGCATAGTGCAAAATTATGAGTCCTTATTCCAGAATAAAGATGCAGGAAATGTTAGACATAAGCAGCACGGTGAGTTTATCCTGCACTCGCTTGATTAGATGTGCAATGACTGCTGTCGGAAGCAAAGAAGATTAGGGTTTGTAGGACCAACCAGGAAAGGAAATAATCACAAACATATGCTGAAATGTGACTTTTGGAAGAAGGGAGTGATAGTAAAACTTTTAGTCAGTGAATCACATGTAGATTACATAACTGTTGAATTAAACTGAGCAGAAACATAAGGAAATATATATTTGGTGGATTCTTTTCTATTATTGACTGGCAATTCATTTTAAATGGTACAACATTTGGAAGGAAAATGCATGTGTGGGATGAGCGGCAGAGTTGTCAAACAGCTGATTCTGCCAGGACTCATTTATTGGACTGGATGATTGAAGACCTTTTGGTTGCGGGATGGCATCCCAGTCTTCAACCAGCCAGCCAGTGTGGTTGTGTTGGTCACTGTGGCACAAAGTGTTTAGTGGGGTTGAGGTCAGGACTGCAGGCGGGTTATTTCATCCTCCGTCTGTGATAAACCTGCTCATTGGGGGCGAGTGTTGTCATATTGGAGATATGAGATCAGCTGGTTGTAGAATCTCATCTCCACGTCTCTCTGCATCGAGATTTAATCCAATGAAGACAAGTCGCCACACACCATCACACTTCCTCCACCAGAATCAATCTTTATTTATGGGAGATCAGATTGTCTATCAGAGTAAATAGAAACACAGATAGAAATGCATGATAAGAAGTAATAAAAGTGTTCTTGGGACGCCCACTTTGCAGCTTGTCTCTGACGTTCCCTGTTATATGAAACTTGGCCTTCAGTTAGGAGGCGGCACCAAGGCTCTCTCCAAATCAGCTTAAAGTTTCCGTATTGCACAGGCCCTATGCCAGGGGGTAGGCAAGTTCGGCCCTAGACAGCCGCAGTCCTGCAAGTTTCGGATGTTTCCCTGCTTCAACACACCTGATTCAAAGTCACTGAGCAGGACGGGACACGCTGTCGGATCCGTTTCATTTGAATCAGGGAAACGTGTAAAACCTGCAGGACAGCGGCTCTCTAGGACCAGAGTTGCCTATTCCAGCCCCATCCAGATCAGTCCTCTGTGGCAAGCTCAGAGCAGAAACCAACAGACTGTTCATCATCACCTGATTGCATCACCTGGGGTATCACAGAGCCCACGTACTCAGCTCTACCGCTCATCCCAAACATGCATTTTCCTTACAAACGTGGCTGCATTTAAAAAGGGAAATAAACAGATTTTCGATAGTATTGGATGATTGCCAAGAAGCCTTGTTACAACAAAGAAATAATCCAGCAAACACAAATCTTCTTCCGTTTTCTTCTGCGTTTATTTTCAGGCCAATTAAGCAGCCGGTTAGCTTAATAGCACAAAAACTGGTGCAAACCCAACTCTGTCCAAGGGGAATATATAGAAATAATCAAGCCAGTTTAAACTTGGGATATCACGACTACAGATTTTCTTGGTACAATTTTTGTCAAAGAAATAATCATGATTTTACGATTATCACGATTATTATGAGTTAATTCACATCACAATAATCACATGAACACTCCTTACAGGTCTTTAAGTTTCTAACTAGAGCACATGTGGAATCAACATATTGTCTTTCACATTAACTCATTAAGAACAAAGTTCTTACTCGTGTCATATTAAAAATCCAAATTTGGCATCATCCGCTGGATATGAACTACAGACGGTAGGACCGGCCGTCGCGTCGCGGTTTCCACGCGAGATTCAGCGAGAAGCTGAATCCAGAAACACGTAATCACAAATCGACCAATCACAAGGGAGTACTTCTGCCTAAACAGTGCTGAAAGCGGGGGTGCACGTCGGGTCTGGAAGAGGTGCGTATCAAGCCTCCACGGACCCACACGGAGCATATGGATGCCACAGATGCTTTATTTATGAAGTTTCTGGTAGTTTTCAAGCCCTGCATTCGCAATTTTTATCATCAGGTGTCCAGAAACGAAGTTATCACCAGTGCTACCTTAAAAAAAAAATCTGAATTTGGCATTACTCGGGGAGAGAAGCGGATTTTGGGGCATGTAGATGCTGCGCCACAGTGGTGTACCGAATCCACCAAAAGCCACTTCATCCTGTTATCCATGAAGACTCTGACGGTTTTCCAGCCTTACATTTAGAGGATGCTACAGGACGACCCATCAGATATAACACATAACTTTTGTTTTGTTCATTGCTAGGGATGGGCATAATTAATCGATTAATCGATCGTTAAGAAGTTAATTGATGACATTACTTTCTAATCGATACAACTAATGTATATTTAGACCGGTGCTGGAGTTGTATGGGAGCACATATTTTCCAATGTAACCATTGAATGAATCCCATTTAACTTCCACAAGAGTCGTTCATCTTGTAATAAACATCTAAATGAGGAAACACGCTGTGTTGTTTCTACTTTCACTTCATCTTAATATAACCTCTAAATACTAAACCTTAATATAAATATATTAATGATTAATCGATAATCGATCGTTAAGTCTCCCGATGATCGATTAAGAACATTTGATTGAATGCCCATCCCTACTCCGTGCACAAGTTGTTACGATTCAGACAAGATCTTTTATGGAAAGTGACGACATTGAAGAATCTTTACGACAAATTAATCGTGTCATTTAATATTGTGATTAATTGTGAAATGAAATAATCATGACATCCGTAGTGTAAACACATCAGCAGTTCATATCTCTGGTAAAGTGTTAATAAACCGTGTTGTATTATGGCTAGGCCAAGTGAAGGAACCCTAAACGTTATCTAAACAAAGCAGTAGATGTGTTTATTTTGACGTTGACCCTTTAAAACAAAACCCAAGAAAAACTGGGGAGAAAAGTCCGATTTTCTGGGGAATATTTACCATTTATCACCATGTGACATGTCAAAATTATTGTAGTGTAGTTTTCTGCTTCCTGGTATCCCTTAGTGGCAGAAGACACGTATCATGTCATAAACTGAAGGGTTTGGAGCAAAGTTTTTACCATAAAGTCATGAAAATGCTGCGTCTGTTGACGTCTGTTGTCTCTCTTTCTGTCCCCTCTCTTTCTATCCTCTCCAACCCAACCGGTCGAGGCAGATGGCCGCCC
>JBBBVU010000015.1:25645402-25655680 GCA_037177055.1 Atherinosoma microstoma | reverse complement strand
AATATACCGCCCCAACACCGATACACATGTTTTAACTTGAAAAAGTGCAATTTCCGGGTGATGACTCCTTTAAAAGATCTCAGCTCGTGAAGGATTATGATAAGGGTGGTATCAAAGCTCCAGAATTTGAAGCACCTTTAGAATTAACTGGATAAAATCTTGCCTGTCTAAGCCAGACTCCATGTGGTTCCACATTCCAAGGTCCTTGTTTGAAAAAATAAGAGGTTTGAATTTTATTTTGAAATGTGATTTCGAGGTGAACATGATCCCGATCAAACTATCTTAATTTTCACAAGCAGATTTTTCATTATTTGAAAATGATATTTAACCACAACTCCCCCCCCCCCCATAACTCAACCTGATGGAACAATAGAGTTATAACACTTAATCAAAAATCAATCTTCAAAAGTGATTGGTACAAGAAAGAAATTATATATGTAACAGATTTAATGGATGATAACGGCGTAATTTAAAGCTACGCAGACTTCATAGAAAAATATAATTTAAACTGTTCTCAAAGAGAATATAACAAACTTTGTAAGCTGATTCCACTGCCTCTGATCCATTTGATTAAAAACTTTCTGATGTACAATAATTCCCCGTCAATACTACCAAATTTGTTGATACTACAATGTAATCTAATTGATAAAAAATGCAATAGTAAATTCATTAGTAGATTTTTGAAGGCCCGAATGTTTCATGATTATGACAGGTCTATTTGGCAGGGATCTACTTATGCTACTTTTAGTACATTAGACAAAGCATACTCAAAATTCATCAAATGGCCTATTTCACCTAAAGTCAAAGAAACACACTTTAAAGTTTTAAACAAAATTTATCCTGTGGATTTGGTTTTGAGGTGGATCAGTGTTCTTTTTGTGGCGATGAAAATGAAACTCTGGAACATCTGTTTTTCTTATGTCCTATAACACAAAGTTTCTGGTGTGACAGGAAAAATTGGACTTCTCTAAAGATGAATGATGTACCAACATTTGAATTGCATCATATTATGTTTTATATGAACCAGCCTTGTCTGTTTCCGTCACAATTAACATCATCCTACTGCTGGGTAAATATCATATCCATTGTGCTAAATGGAGGAACGTAAAGCCTTCCTTCCCTGGTTTTATAAATGAGTTTAAGATTTTTTTTTCATCTCTTAAAAAGGTAAAAAACAACTATGCCATAAAATTAAGCCTGGACTTTTCCCGTCTTCTGCTATTCTAAAGCATAACGTTTCCTTTTATTTATTTATTTCACTGCTCCTTCTATGTTATATTGAAATGCCTGAAAAAATGTATCTTCACACCAATATGGTGTTGTTTTTGCTTTCTGTTTTTGTTTGGTTTTTGATTAATGAATCCCCTAATATGATAATTTTTGCACTTTTATACTGTATGTAACTTTCATGCTGAATACATTTTTTTTTTTAAAAGTAAAAAATAAAAAAAGTGGACATCAGGATGCTGAAGGAGGACGTGAAGGCAAAGGAGGCGCTAATTACCACGTATGCCAGCGAGTGTAACAAAGCACGGAGCGGACAAGAGAAGGCGGAGTATGAGGTGAGACAACTAAGAATAGAAAACAAGTCAAAGCTGTCTCAGAAAGCACCCAAAGAGAGCAAACTCACCACCACGGTCCGGGAGAAGAAAAGAAAGATAGATGTTCTTCCTCCCCTCCAGATGAGAGGCCTTGCTCTGCAACAAAACAGATCCTTTCCTCCTTCAAACCCGTTAAACAAGCCCAGAAACACTCAAGGAACCATTAAATTGTCCTGTTCTGTGCAGCTGCTGTTCAGGTAACGCTTCCTCTCTCACTTTTATTCTTTACATTTATTACAACTGGCTGCTTGCAGCCAAAACAACAGCAAAAAAGTATCACTTAGTATTTATAAGCATGTTTATTATCACTAAAGGTACATTTCAACGCAATAAAAAGTTTTTTTTTTTTGTTTTGTTTTTTTTACAGTTTTTGATCCATCAATTCTTATAGTTTAAAACAATTTTTTTTTATGTCAGCATTTCATTTGGGAAAAAAAAGAGGTTAAATCTGACATTTTTACAGGATTTAACCAGATTCAGCTGCTTGACTATTGTAGACAAATGCATGAAATTCTTGTTTATTTTAGTTCCTTCAAGGCTTTTGAATCGGGACAGTACTTGGCGCGCCGCTGTGACGTATGCACCCTACGAATCCCCGCTTCATAGTGCGCAGACCCTTAAATGAGACGCACCCAGCCAGAGGCTCCTACGAAGGCTTTTGAACCAGGACAGTAATTGACAGTCACTTTGTCCTAGGGATTTTATCATAGAGCCAGCAAAGTTGGTCAGAATTTTCAGGAGGCATGTGGGATTTGAGTTATCAGGAACTTTCTCAAAGGCGTAACGGCGTAGAGGGGGCGGGGCCTCAAAGTTTGATGTTTCGCCATGAGAAACGAAATCGCTATAACTTCCACATAAAACAACATATCTGCGCCAAAATGCACACGTATGATGCCGGTCCCATCCTGAACACACCTGTTTATTTTGATTACTAATTAGCCATGCCCCCTGGCGACAGGTATTCATGTTTTTTACTCAAACCCCAATTTCTCTACCATTTTTGAACCAACCAGGTGCAAATTAGGTGAGTTGCCAGGAAACAAGTTGATGATGAAAGCTGATGAAATTGTAGCTCTACGCTGCAGGTGGAGACCGTGGCGTGATGGCGATCTTCGATATGCCGCCATGACATCATAAATCCTTAAAAATCCCTCAGCATTTATCCGATCACCATAAAACTAGCAGGGATTGATCAGTGTCCGGCCCTGAATAGAAAATGATTGTCACTTCGGGTTAAGCCTCGCCCACTTCCAACAGGAAGTGATGTTTTGCACTCTGTGGGGTCCTGCTCCTCAGGAATTAACCCGAAATTGTTGAAACTGCTTCACAACATGTCAAACCCTCTCAAGGTGACACAATGAAGAACGCAAGTTCCTACGCTAATAGTAACCATGGCGAATATTGCTCCGACGCCATGAAACAGGAAGTTCCTGTTACTGGTCGTGGAAATTTTTTATCTGAACGAAACTCGGCCTGTACGACGCCAGTCCTGCCCTTAACTTGTTCACATGACAAAATCTTGGGAAATCCACAAAATGGCTCAATAGCGCCCCCTACAATGATTCAATCAATTAGCCCCGCCCACTACATTGACCGGTAAGGATGAAATGCGGCATATTGTTAGAGCTTATCAGGACCTACAAAAAACCCTCTTGGACCAATAACCTAAATTAAACAGGATGTTGGCCATCTTCGGGGTCATTTTGGCCGTTTTCTTTGCATTATATTTGAATGAACTCCTCCTAGGGATTTTATCGTACGGATGTCAACATCTGTATGAACACTATCAAGGCATGTGTGATCTAAAGTTATCAAAAACTTTCTCAAAGGAGTTGGCGTTTGGCAATGACGTCTGCTTGAACTTTGATGTTTCGCCATCTAGCACGATTCCTTGCATCTCCTACATACAACCCCGATCTGCACCAAACTGAACATGGGACAGTCCAGTTCCATGCTAACCACAACCACGGGTCCAGATGACGTCATGACTTTAGCCACGCCCCCTGGAAAGAGGAAGTGACCGATTCTAAGGCCTAAATGACCTGCATTCATCAGGGAAACATTACTATACTACCTCTCATCACTCACTGATGATTCCAGACAGTTTACAATGGCTTTTACACTAACTGACGAGCTGCTCTGATCCTGGTAGAGGGAGTGTACAGGTAAGGCTGCATACTCCTGCATGACGCACCTGCTACTGCTCGTGAGTGTGAGAGTGTTATGGCCGGGAGGTTACTTGTAGACGCGGCGGTGCAATAGGCCGAGCGGTGCCAGAGGTGTGAGGGCCTCCATCGCCGCTTGCAGCTTTAATTAGGCCCGAGCACCGAAGGCGGTGCGAAGGCCTATTGAAATGCAAGGGTTTCTTCTTCATCTTATTATTCTCCCGTCAAATGAATTGCATTTTTAGGGGCTTGCCCATGCCCCAAAACTCACAAGATTTTGGCTACCGCCCCATTTAAAATTGAAAAATTTCGTATTTTGTGGTGTTCTGGACTCTACGGGCAAAGCTGCGCGAGAGCGCCACCTATCGTAAGGTCCCGAGAACTGTATGTAATCGATTTTAATGAAAGTTGGTACACATGTTCTACATGCTCAGGCAAACAAAAAAGCCTCTTGGAGGTGAGCTCTAAAGTCAACAAGAAGTAAGCCATTTTGGGGGATTTTATTGTAGAGCCACCATAGTTGGTCAGAATGTTCAGGAGGCATGTGGGATTAAAAGTTATCGAAAACTTTCTCAAAGGAGTAATGGCGCTATAACTTCCACATATATGTGTCAATATTTTGATTATGAATTAGCCACGCCCACTGGCGAAAGGAAGTTGTGTTTTTTATTGTTTTTTATGGATGCATGCTCCTCAGAAATCTGTAAAATAAAATGTGGGGTTCCCCAAGGATCAATTTTAGGCCCAATACTTTTTAATCTGTACTTGTTGCCTCTCGGGGACGTCATCAGGAGACACGGTGTAGCGTATCATAGCTATGCTGATGATACGCAGCTTGACATCGCCGTGTCTCCTGATGACCTAGAGACAGTTAACGTTCTTTTAAACTGTATTTTAGATATGAAGTCATGGATGGCAGAGAACTTCTTACAGCTCAACCAGGACAAGACTGAGGTTTTCATCATTGGTCCTGAAGACAAGAGAGAGATCATTTCATGCAAACTGCAGAACTTTAAATGAGAATTCTGGGTGTCCTTTATGACTCTGAGCTGAATTTTATTCCACATATTAGAAATATATCAAAAACAGGATTTTATCATCTTAAAAACATCGCCAGAGTCCGTTCATTTGTCTCTCTTGCCAGCACGGAGATGCTGATGCATGCTTTTATTTCTAGTAGATTAGATTATTGTAATGCCCTGCTCTCTGGTCTTCCTAAGAAGATTATTTCTGGTTTACAGTTACTCCAGAACTCAGCAGCACGAGTTCTGACGAGGACCAGAAGGTGGGAATACATTACACCAGTTTTAAAATCGCTGCATTTTCAGGATTGATTTTAAGGACCCACATGAATGAATTATTTTGCAGAAACTCATAGGCTGTTAGATCCATTTAACTTGAGTCAGGGGTGTTGGAGCAGGGAAACATTGAAAACCTGCTGGGCAGTGGCCTTTGAAGGCCAGAGTTTAACATCCCTGCTCTAAAGGACATTGTTTCAGAAGTTCTGTGGTTCGTTCTGAGGCATCTCTGCAAACCTAATCTGTTCTGCCATGTTCTTTTTAAAGAGAAGTGGCCTGCTGAGTCTGAGATGCAACTCTTGGGGAGTTTGACCATTTCTCTGAGCATCTCGGGCTGAATCTGTGGGGATGTTCACTCCAGGGAAGATTGGCAGCTGTCCTGAATGTTTCCACTTCGGAGTATTCTTTTGACTTTCATTCTTGTCCCATCCACACAGAGATTCCTCCTAATTCTCTGAATCTTTAGATGATATTATAAACTGTAGATGGTGGGATCTTCAATGCCTTCGCAATCTTATTGAGGAACATTTTTCTGAAATTGTTCAACAACTTTTAGACCCAGTTTGTCTCAGATTTGTAAACTTGTGTCCATCTTTGTACCTGAAAGACTCTGAAATGCTCCTTTTATATCCAGTCATGTTGCTGACCTGTTGCCATGCAACCTAATTAGTTGCCAAATACTCCTTCAGCCTATTGTTGCCCCATATCCAACTTTTTACAGATATGTTGCTGCTATCAGATTAAAAATGAACTAATATTCTCCATGAAATGGTAAAATATGTTGTGTATCTTCTATTGGGAATAAAATATGGCTTTATGAGATTTGCTAATTGTCGAGTACATGACGTCTCAACTTTTTTGAAATTGGGGTTGTAATAAAATGATCATCTACTGCTGTAATGAGTTCAGGGAAAAATGTGTCCTATCTTCTTCAGGCAGAATGATAGCTTAGATGAGGAGCAAAGAGCAGTTTTGTTATTGTAAATGGGTGGTTTAATCATATTGGTGGTGCTCTTTAAATCTCACAAACATGCTGTCATTGGTGTGTCATCATGGGTGCTGTCCACCTTACGGAAAAACACTTTATGGGAGCAAAAGATCATTTATTGTATGCCAAGTGCACAGTTTAGTAGTGACCTCTGGTCTGGGTTTGACACTGACGATCCAGGGATTTAAAAGGCAAAATTGGAATAAAGTCCTTCTGTCAACTTAGTTTCTTATTAATGACAGTTGAGGACTACTCATCATATAAGTGGTTGAACAATTAACTAAAACACTGTCAGGGTAAAATGGATTATTAACCTTAAATATACAGTGTGTCTCATCTGAGAAACTTTAATGATTTACGAGATTTTCTGCTGTCTGTGGAGGATTTTTTCAGTAAACATGCTGAGATCAGTAAAGTGTGGGAGTTATTTCTTTGTTCCGAGATCTGATATCTATAAGAAACAAAGAGATAGAACTGTACAACTTGTTAGAATAACCTTAAAAAAGAGCTTAGTTTGACACAAACTAGCGGTGAGCTGCTCTAATCTTTGTGGCAAACTAAGGTTTTCCCTTACAAAGAATGCAGCTGGTGCTCTTATCTGCATTAGCCAGCAGATATGGTCAAATGCTTCAATCTTTTCCACAAAGCTCTGTTTGATAAATGAGGTTTTTTTTATGTCTCCATGCCCAGGAAAAAGGAAAATATTGCAACTTATTACCAGAAAGTGTGAGACACACAACCCAGAGCTGTAATAAGTAAACAGAAGCAGAGCGGGCATTGTGTTTTCCCCTGGAGCTCGGCCTCTCTGGCATTAGCACACCTATCTGGCTCTTTTAGGAAGCTTGAACAAACAGGAGCACATTAACTGCACGGCCCACTTCACAGTATCCATGTAGTACGGCAGCGCCTGCCTCTTCTTTTAACAGAGGACGGGTTAGTTCAGGTGTGTCTTGGATTAACCATTAAACTTTAGACGGTGAAGTTCCTCTGCTGACCTCCTCAAATCACTAAACACCCGGAGTTCAAGTCCAGCTTTTTGCAGCCTGACTTTATTTTGCTTCTTCTCTGGAAATATGTTGGAAAAGATCTTCCTCCTGCTCTGTTTGCCCCTTGCTTTGGCAGCACAGCTCTGTGGACCAAGTAAGTAACCTCATAAAATCACTTTTCAACATATTGTATTTATCGGAAACCACAAGTGTTGTTAGCAGGCAGTCAGTGAGGAATGCAGCTTCTAATCTGGTCAGATTAGACACATAACTCAGATGTTTGCCTCTAAACAACCCGTTTCATTACTTATCAACGTTGATAGTGAAGCACATGCCGGTCTACGGTCCAAGTGTGAGGAAAAAAGAAGCTGAAAATGATTAAATAATGCTGACTTCACCAAACAAAGTTAATTAGTTTAAGGCAAAATGTGGGGAAACAAGCTTGTGGCACTTGGAGAAATTTTCATATTTTGTCTTTCAGATGTTCCAGATGCCTACAAAGTTCGACTCAGCATCAAAACTGCTCTTGGAGAACAAGCTGTACGTACAGGATTTAATATTCCTTATTATGCTGATTGAATATTATTAAACATTTACAGAACACTGCCTGGTAAAAGTAGGTGTCCTAAATAGAGGGAAGGGAGATAAAACAGATCCTTGTGGGATTTTCAGCATCTTATCTACCACTTTTTGAAGTGGCTTTAGTGGTATTCCAGGGGTTGTCCTCACACTGGGAGGTGAACCTCCATCCCAGTCTCATTCTTCTGAAGAGGACCGTCCATCAGTCCATCAGTCCCTCAGTTCTGACCATTTCTCCTGGTCCTGCCAATGAAAAACATCCCAACAGCATCTTTCTGCCACCATGTTCCTGTTCTCTGTTTGTTTAACAGCTGTTTACGGCACACAGATAGATCATGTGACATTTATATTGCAGACGTGCGCACTTAATTAAACTGTTATGGTCTCTGCAAGCAAGTGGCAGCGACCGATCTTATTAAGGGCTTAAATGCATTCAGTAACTTTTTGTTTGTTTGTTTGTTTGTTTGTTTGGTGTGAAGGATCATTGAAAACTTTCTTTTGAGCCGTTTTATAAAATCCCAAAGTACATTTGTTTTAGAAAGCAATTTCTGATTTAACTGAACAGAAAAAATGCCAGGGGGGGGGGGTGCATACTTCTGCAAAACACTGAAATTCCAAGACAAAAAGCTTGGTCAAAATATAAATGAAAGCAGCTTATAATCCATTTAAACCCTGTATTAATTTAAGAGTTAATATGTTTTTAAAAAGGTCAGCATGGATAAAACAATACAACTATGGTGCTAAAATGTATAGAATTTAATAGATAGAAACATCCTCCAACAAAGAGGACAGGAAGCATTTATTTAATTATCAACAAATAGTTTAAACAAAGTCGACCCTGGGGGGCAGTACTGCAGGTTTTAGATGTTTCTCTACTCCAACACCTGATTCAAATGAAATATCTCTCCTCAGCAGCTTCCTGTCGAATGCTGCCCAAACATGTTCGACCCGTTTATCTGACTCAGGTGCTGCAGCAGGAAACACCCAAATCCTGCAGGACAGTTGCCATTGAAGACCGACTTTGGACACGTCTGGTATATGGAGACATTAGTGTACATGGTGTTGGACAATTTCCACACATGCAAAATGCTTAACAATATATAAAGGGTATTGGACTAATAACATGTCACAGACATTTATTATGGATGGTCTTGCTTAATTTAGCAATACAACGCTAAGCCAAAGCAGGTCCACGTGTAAAACACTGCACCAAACACTCCTGTTTCCTCACTGGTCTTCCTGGAGTCCAGGCTTGTAATCTAATAAAAACACAGGAGTGTTTTTTAGTATTAATATAAAAATCAGTAAACATTTCAGTGATTTGTTCATGCAAATCATTTTTAAATGTGAACTCTCCATTTTTTTCTTGTTTTTTTTTAAGGTGTTGCTATTGTTGAAGTCAAAATCAAAACATATTTTCCACAAAGTTCAATAAAATTTGAAATGTCTTGTGTAAAGGTTTATTAAAGCTGTAAAGATATGCAAACAGTCTAACCTTACTTCCACATCCCATCTTTTTCACACAAGATTCAAATAATCCCTTCAATATTGTCCAGAATTCTCTTTAACCGATGTGAGGACAAGGTCCATTTTGTAATCTATAAACTTGATAGTTTTTTAATGCAATGCGGCCCGTGAACTGTTGTTGATGTTGCAGTATGACTGGGATGATAACGAAAAGTTCCTTTTCCGAGCAACTCTGGCATACGCCATGAGGAATCACATCCAAGGACACAACTTTAGGTAAGAAAACTGTTGTCATTTTAATCTTCCCTGTTTGTTTTTCTCTGCCATTTAACGTAATGAGATCTGCGTGTCCTGTTTTATGAAGGTGATGTGTTCTTTATTGTCCTCTGGAACAGTGTGTCAAACATCATCATATGCAATGAGACTCAACGAGTGTCCTTTTGGTTTGTGGTGACGTCGCCGCTCAACATGTCAAGCATTGAGAAAGAAGAGGTGGAGAAGGCCGTGAGGTAATCAAATAATCATGATTCAGAGAAGGAAATGTTAATTATTTATATCGTATTATTTCCCCAGACAGGCCAAGGTTCAAACAATATTGTATTTTCAAACCCATATTGCTCTAAACATCTTTAATTGCCTTTGTATGTTTTTCTCTTCAGGGTAATCTGAGCTCAGAGTTTTATATTACAAAGATACCAAATAATTAATCTGGATTAGTAACACAAATATAATTAAGCTTGGATTGTATATATATATATATATAATATACACACATATATGTAAGGATTAAACAACGAGGACCCGTGAGGCAGAGTGCATTAAAACCGTATAATGCATCGGTCCAAGTTGTTTAATCCGCTTATACCATGGTCCCACACGGTAAACATTTCATAAAAAATTTTTTTTTTTTTTTACACAAAGCTTGCTAAATACGCTGAAGTATAGGAACTATTTTATGTTTGCCTCGATGTACCTTTCACGCTAAACAAACGTCCCATGCTATGACGTGATTCTCTCATTCACCGGTAAAAAGCCAGCTGATCTGAACCAGTTGATTAAGGCGTTGCTATGGTGACGCCCTTAGAGGAGTTATATAACTGTGATATAACTTGCCGAACTACGTTTGTGAATATACGAAAATAATGCAAGCCAGTTGGCATTGGAATTCTCACTGACCATGGTATAAATATATAT
>JBBBVU010000015.1:25625493-25635592 GCA_037177055.1 Atherinosoma microstoma | reverse complement strand
GCACAAGCTGCTCAAAATAATGGACAATTCTTCACATCCTCTACACACCACAGTGAAGAAACAACAGAATGTGTTCATTGTGAGGCTTCGTCAAGTCCGGTGTAAGACAGAAAGGTACCAGAGATCATTCCTGCCAGCAGCCATCACCCTCTAAAACAAGGCCCTATCTTCACCCTCAAATTATAATAATTTTTTTTTTGTATTATTATTGTTATTTAAAGAAAAAATAATAAAATACCCTGTTACAACAATAATTTCCCTCTAAGAGGGATAAATAAAGTATATTTAATTTCATTTCATACATACCATACCAGACAATACCATACAAACCATACCATACCATAACAAACCATACCATACCTAACATACCATACCATACCTAACATACCATACCATACAATACCATACAAACCATACCATACCTAACATACCATATCATAAAAAAGCATACCATACCTAACATACCATACCATACAATACCATACAAACCATACCATACATACCATACCATAACAAACCATACCATACCTAACATACCATACCATAACAAACCATACCATACCTAACATACCATAACAAACCATACCATACCTAACATACCATACCATACCATACCATACATAACATACCATACAAACCATACCATACATACCATACATTCCATGCCATAACAAACCATACATACCATAACAAACCATACCATACATACCATACATACCATACATACCATAACATAACAAACCATACCATACCTAACATACCATACCATACATACCATACCATAACATAACAAACCATACCATACCTATAATACCATAACAAACCATACCTAACATACCATACATAACATACCATACATAACATACCATACAAACCATACCATACATACCATACATACCATACATTCCATGCCATAACAAACCATACCATACCTAACATACCATACCACAACAAACCATACCATACCATACATACCATAACAAACCATACCATAACAAACCATACCGTACATACCATACATACCATACCATAACAAACCATACCATACCTATAATACCATACCATCCATACCATACCATAACATACAATACCATACATACCACACCATACAAACCATACCAAACCATAAATACCATACAAACCATACCATACATACCATACCATACCATACCATAACACACTTTATTTTCCCCTTAGGGAAATTTGACTTGGACTCAAGTGCTGTTACATCAGCTGCCTTGATAACATCAATACACCACGCAGCACAATAACTACCACTGTAATCTACAAGCAATCATCAGCCATACAGCAGAAATTATAAATATATTGCTTAATACTCATTTAGAGTAAAATTAGAAGAACATCAGAAATAAAAAAAGTATGAAAAAAACGATACTATTGCACAACCCCCAGAGCACCAAAAGAGATATCAAACAATCCATGTGGCCATAAAATACCCTATCTAAAATTATTCTAAATATTGATAGAAATGGGGATTTATCAAAGAAACACAAGAGGAACTTATCAAATGAAGAGAGGAAAAGGGGGAAATGAAAGAACAAGAAATAAGAGAAGAAATGCAGCTTTTCAAACTAAGCTGTGCTGCCATGTTCTTTATAGAGAGAAGAGACTTTCTCAAGCAGACAAGCCGTACGTGTTCAGTATTTATCTAATTGCTCTGTCATGAACTTCAACATTTATCATGCTAATTGAGGCCAGAAAGGAGAGTATGAGATGTAGCTCTTGGGCTTTTACAGTTTCTCTGGGCATTCTGGGAAGATTATCAACAGCCTTGAAAGTCTTTAACTTTTCACAAAGAAACAGAAGTAGAAAATACTTGTCAACAGTCTTACAACTCTTCAGATTGATGAGCGGTAACAACAGCTTCGTTATATATCATTCCTCATGTCTTTCCTACTTGGCATTGTGCTGACACACAACTCAGTGCTGCATATGAGCAAACACACTAAACTTCTGCTTTTACAGAGTTGCCCACACTGATGATGATCAGTCAATCCCTGGATGAGTTCCTTCTTATTTCCTATGGAAGTATTAAGGGCTTTTCACTCTTCTTCTGCATTTTGAGTTAGTTTTTATCAAACAAATAATGGCAGTGTATGTGTTGTTCATATTAGGCTAAACTTACCTAATTCTAAGACATGTTAAGGACCAGAACATGTCTTCTTAGATAAAACTTTACATTTAAAAAAGATTTACCTCCTTTTTTCACAAGTAAAACTTCAAACAAGCAACAACAGAATTTAATATCAAATAAAACATCCAATTTCACAGACTTTGCATTTCTTATTAACAATGTCATTTTCCCCCTCTGATAACAAGCCCATACACTCGTATAATACAGTTTAAAACAGTGCATTAAGGACTGCTGCCGTTTATTTATTTTAGCCCTGCCAGGATTTGATAGTCCCTGTTATTATTTTCAGTTCAGCAGTTTTTCTTCTGCGATTTCACAACTGAGACCACTAAATAAAACACACTTTATTCTCTTCATAATTCAGATGAGACTCAGTTTAAAAGTAGGTGGGGCTGCGCTCCTCCCTCGACGCTCTTTTTATTGCCACGTCTAATAACTTTGGCTGCAAACATTGTTTTTATATGCAAATGATTCGTTCGTGGAGTGTCGACATCTATTCACTGCTAACGGTCTGAGTGAAAGTAAGGCTCGTGCATGTGCGTATAATTAGAAAGCAATTGATCTTTAAAGGACAAGCATGTGTATACATAGCTTCATAAAACTGAGAAAACAATGTGTGTAGATGTCAGTTTGCACAGCTGTATGCATTTGATCCCAGATGTTCTACGTATATGCTGTATGAGTATGTCTACGTTTTTTTGTTGTTTTTAATGGTTTTATTGTTTTTGATTGTTTGTTTTGTTTTTTTATTATTCACTTATGTGACTATCATTTGTATAAATTGCTCTTTGCAGCTGCTTCTCGGTCAGGTAGTCGTTGTAAATGAAAATAGGCTCTCGACTGATTTGCCTGGTTAAAGAAAAGATGGGAATAAATAAAAAAGGAATACTTATTTAAAAGTAATTTACTGGTTTTGTCCCTGTTTAAAACAAGTGCTTTTTAGTGTAGACAAGTGCAGAAGTGATTTTTTTTTTCCAAGTACTTAATTTAAATATTGAAATATATTTCATGAAGCTTTTCGACCATTGAAAAAAAATTCAGTTTCACTGAATGTTTCAGGGATGGAAAAACGAATTAAAGTAAATTCTTCAACTTAACCCCATAAAGTTTATGCCAAGAAAAAAGCAAGAAAAAAATTCTTCTTTGCATTTTTGTCCTTAGAATAGTTCCTCATAGATAATAGTTAGTTAAATAATCAAAATTTGAAACAGGAATTTTATAATAAACACTTGCTTTTGGCATTATTTACTCAAATCTAGTGGTATAGATGGCTCAGGCAGATTTACTTTATCAAATGTTTAATAAAATTGATTATTGTCACTGTAAAGTTTGCAGGCTGTTAAAGGGGTTAATCGAGTGACTTTATAGAAAAAATGGATCTCTGTTATAAATAATCTGTCTGTTTATGTTGATTAATGAGTATGGAACCGAACAAGCACAGCAGACATGAAGCTGTTCTGACAGGATTTCCTGACCTTGCTGGGGTCGTCATTCGCTTTTGCACCAACTGCGTCCGCTTCACTGCTTTCATTTCTGTCTGTAATTGTGTTCTTCGCCAGCATATGTTCTGCTTGGAAACTACCGAGGCTCATCTCAGGAGAGCGCAGCAGAGGCTCAAAGGTGCTCTGGCTTGGGATGAAGGGGGAATTGCCACAGTGACCTCCTGTGAGCCCCTGGGTCAGCTGGGTTAGCTGAAGGCCTGCCTCCAGCGGCCCGGATGGGTAATCTCTGAGAACAGGCAGCGTGTTGATGCCGTAGCAGAAGCGTCCGTAAAGCGGAGCGGAGCCCGGACGCTGCTGAGGGCCCAGGTTGGGGCGGGGGTAACGGCTCCAGCTGTACGTCCTGGCTCTGGGTGGATTCTGTTGGGTGTACCATCTGTGGCGAGAGATAAAAGTCAGAAAAACACACGGTCGGGCTCGCGGGCACACACACAAACGCACCAGCCGCCATAACAAGGATAAACTTAGTTTTTTTTTTTGTCATCTTTGGGGAACAGCTCACATGTTTCTGTTGTTGTGCATGTGCTGGATTCTGTGCATGCTCTGGAGCGCTGTAATGTCAAAAGCTGCGGTGTCTGCCTCCCCTCCCCCCTCGTCATCGTAGGATATGATGTTTTCCCTGACATCATCCTCCTCAAAGGGTGAGTGGGAGTCTCGTTTCTGATGGCGCAATGACAGCGAGAGTGCACACACCACTAAAGGGCAAAAAACAGACACATGACCACGCGATCTTCAGATGTTACAGACGCAAACTGACACAACTACTCAGCATCTTTAAAAAAAAGTCACCAATAATACATATTCATCTAGTTTCAAAGACTCATGGGAGATGGAAAAACCTACCCAGCAGAGTGGTGACACAAGCCAGCATGGCCAGTAATGTGACCAAGCTGAATATGAGAGACGGCGAGGCGGACGGCACAGGCAGGCAGACCATGTGTCTCTCCCATCTCCTGTCCCTCTGTCTGCCCCTGTCCTCCGTTTGCATGCCTCCTTGCAAACACGGGCAAATGGTCACAGTGACTGTGCCAGTGTTGGTCAGACCTGAGGCCCCATCACGCAGCACTACTGGCACGTAGAGGGTGAGCAAAGATGAAGAGAAGCCAGGGAGGGGCTCCAAGGCTGACTGGAGCACCAAGCTGGCTGTCACACCTGATAATGTGACAAATAAACACACACACACACACATCAAGCATGTTTAGCACCATGCTGGTGTTTACAAGCGTCTGATTTATGCACGGCGGATAAAAAAGAAGAGACAGAGCTGACCTCCGCTTTCCCTGACGGTGAGGTTGAGAGCAGAGCTGGACTCTGGAGGGATGCTGAAGTGGACCGGGGTGTCCTGTCCTCCTTGGTCCTTGTCAATAGCTCGTAGAACCTGAACAACCTGCAGGAAACGGAACAAGAAGTTGTGTTTGATAAGGAATTATTCTAATCATAAAAGCAGCCAGCAGGTGAAAACCAGCATTTTTTCTTAATCATGAAGCGATAACAGGACGCACAGAAAGCTCATTTGTTATTTCTCTGACTGTAGATCAAATTTAAACATGTGCAGGATTTAATCACATCTCAGCTGCATTATTACATTTTATACTGACATACTCATCTGCTTGCTGTCACCACGGTAACAACAGCTGTCACCACATCAACTAAAATGGAAATCTTCTGGGTAACAACTTTAACCCTTTAATGCCCGATGTATCATGTTTGCTGTGATGTAGGTGTCTTGCCTCTTGCCTGGTGGCAGCTGGGATAGGCTCCAGCACACGTTTCTGACATCTATTGCATCACTTCATGTTGAAAAACTTTGCTACGGGCCCATCAAAAAGGCAAAATACCTCCTTAAACATAAATGAACTGGATAAGTACATTATAATTAATTACTTATACAGAGTCTCTCTCATTGGTTCTGTCAAGATCCTCCGTGAGGTGAATCTTCGCATCCCTGGCCAATCAGCATTATTTTAGATTCTTTATTCAACCAATGGGATTGATTCTCCACCTGTCAATCAAAATCGCACCCTTGGTGTCTACATACACAAGTGCGGATGTCACGGTGCTAAATAGATGATGGATGAATCAATGCGAGTAGAGGAACCTGATGGGATAATGGCAGCTTGTGAAGAAATTTTTACATATTAGATTATTTCTTTCAGAAAAATCTTCTCACATGGGGTTCACTTGGAGAACTAAGGAGGATAACTGAGCTTGGCCCAGAATGACCCGATCTAAAAAAAATGCCACAGTAGGTAAGTTAAACCTGAAGCGTCACAATCAGAATAGCCTTCATTGTCACTCTGTAGGGAACAAAATGCTGGTGTTCTGCACAGAAACAGTGTAAAATAACCAGAAAAATAAGTATAAATTTCTTATAATGAGCAGAAAAGTCATAATTAACAAGTTCTTCTTGAGAAAAATGAATTGCACCTCCCCAAAAATGTTTTGCCACCAGCTGCCACTGCTCCATCCTCTGTTGTATTCATTCTCATACCTTTCTTCTGCCCCCTGGTGGACACCTTCTGCACTACATACTATGAAACATCACACGGTAATAAATGGTCCATTTATGCAAATTTTATTTTATTTTTTTAGAGGACCAATTAAAGACTTCCTATTGAAAAGTCGTAATTTCCATACATGCATTATTTCTTGGGTGAGGCGTTAAGGCAGTGTTTCTCAATCCTCCGGACCCACTACCCTGGCTGTTTCAGATGTGTTCCTGTTCCTGTGTGTTAAAGTAGGGTTACATTTAAAACATGCAGGGCAGGGGGTCCTGAGGACCAGGATTGAGAAACACTGCTCTGAGGAGTTAGAGTCATATGGGAGCTGCTGCCCGGCAGGTTGGAGATAATTCCTTCTCCAACATATCTGATTCAAAATAAATGGGTCTCTTCAAAGAGGTTCTGCAGAAGCTTGTCAGTGACCTGTTAATCTGAGCCAGGTGAGTGAAAGCAGGGAAACATCCCAAACCTGCAGGAGCCAGGGCCCTGGAGGACCAGCGCTGAAGAGCACTGATGCATCAATGCTGTTAATTATTAATAGAAAAAGCCCACAACAGTATAATGCTTGCATCCACCAAAACTACCTGGATAAATGGAAAAAAACCCTAAATAAATAACTATAATTTTTTTTAAAAACAAGTTTTTTTTCTTCTTTATACTAAAAAAACAAAACAAGGAACAAAATAAATGAAAGTAAGAGATGAGGGGAAACAGACCTGCCCGGGAGAACTGGAGTCACATACTGATGTTGTGTACTGCCTGTCCAGCTCCGGTGCATTGTCATTCTGGTCTAGTGTCTCTATGGCAACCACAACTCTCGACACAAGATTTGGATTGTCTGAAGGGGAAGAGGTAGAATTATTACAGAATTTCTGCAGGTTTTACTCCACTTAGTGAAATATTTCACAGCGTGGCGGCCCGGTGTCATCATACCCCGCTGTGTGGCGATGGCGGTGATGTTGTGCCACTGCTCCAGCTCACGGTCCAGCTCCATCACAGTGCTGATAAAACCTGTGTCAGAGGTGATGCGGAACAGAGCCTCGGGGTCTGACTGAGGATCGATGGAGTATCTAAGATACAGAAACAGGCTCTATCAAGAATGGGAAAGAGATAGCACCGACTGAGCTGCTGAGTGAGTGATGGATGGTGTGATAACCACCTGATGTTGGAGCTTTGTCCTGTGTCTGGGTCCACGGCGTGAACCCGACCAACAGAGCAGACCGGAGGACAGTTCTCAGACACATCCAGGTGATACCAATTCTGGGAGAAACGTGGTGGCTCATCAGCGTTAAGGACCATGACCCGGACCGTTGCCTGGTCCTTAAAGGGCCCTTTCCTTATGTATCGGGGATCCACGAAAGGGTTCACGACTTCCACCGAGAAAGTATACGAACTGCGGGATTCATAATCCAGAAGCTGTGTGGTGAAGAATGAAAGAGTCACAATCAGTGGACTACACTTTACTGAAGACCTTTCATTTATGATTAATACACATAGTCGGTCTATTTCTAACCACATAGTAGACTACTTCATAATTCATTTAAGGTCCTTTTCTCACTTTTATTTATCTCTTTATGGGACTCACATCTTCCACTTGGGACTTATTTCTTATCCAGCTCTGATAGATTTTTAAGCAGCTAATCAGCATCTTCCCTTCCTTCTTCTCTCTTAATTTAATATTTCGCAGCACAATAATTATCTTTGAATATTTTACGTTGTTAAAAACCCTTAAATGCAGAAAGACGGCTTCACACTGGCTGCTTTTAACGTGACCTTCTCACTTCAAATGAGCTAGAGTTTTTTTTAACAGCTGATTTCTAGTTCATTATTACTCATTAATTGCTCATCATAGAGCCCTGGAGGTCTGAAGCTATCAGCAACAGGGGGTGTTTGAAGTGTTTTACCGCCTCAGAAAATGTGTCCATTTAAGCATAAAAGCCAACATGCGCTTTTAGATCTTCGTCTGTTTTGTGTCCAGTCGCTCACTTTGTTGAGCACGATGACAGCCTCTTTGTCTCTCCCAGTGACGTTAAATATTTCAGCCTCCTCTGCGTCCATGATAGTAAACTCCAGCTGTGCATTTTCTCCCAGGTCGGGATCGGTGGCAGTGAGACGGCCCACCTCCACACCTGGCGCTGCTAGCTCTGACACGGAGAACGACCACGCACCTGCAGCGAGGAAAACAATGAATGGAGGAGCTGAATGTTGATGAGGATGGGGTTTGGCTGAATTCTGAGTCAAAACAAAGCTGCTATTTACATAATGGATGCAGCTGCTCTCCTACACATATTTCATGATCCAGTTTACAGCATTGTTCACACTTTTTCTGTCTCTTCTAAAATATTGCACCTCTACTATACTACTCTATACCTTACTGGGAATAAAAACACTCCTTCGTAGGGTGTAGCTAAAGCATGAAAGGTAAAAATGCTTTATAAGGTTGAGTAAAAGCTAATATACAGTCCTTTTAATTGGTATTCCCTTTTTGTGGAAATGCTCTCCATGCTCTCCAGATGGAAAACAGAGGGAATCAAACATTAAAACTTCTCAGATCTTTTCATGTGACCCCCTTAATATCTAATATTTGAGTCTTTAATTAGTCACGCACTTAACCATTAAACTGTATAAAATGTATTATTTAAACCCATTAACACATAAAAAAGCGTTCTGGCCACATGTTCAATTTTTGAGCTGAAATGATCAAGTAGTCGTGGATTTTGAAATGTAGGTCAGGCAGACGAGAAATTTTCAGACATGTCAGTCTCTTTGAGTTTCTGATGGATGCTTTTCTTCGGGGTGAGATGGAGGTAGAGTGACAACTCCAGAAATAAAAAAAGAAAAAAGAGAAAAGCACTTCCTCACCTGGCGTCTTAGATTAAGTCAAGTAGCCGCCACCTGCGTTACTCTAGATTATCTGAAGGTGCTATGAAGTCTGAGAACGAATAAATAAATAAGTCATCGAGACAGAAAAGACGATTTCTCTCATGAGGGGTTAATAATTAGTTATCAGTGGTTGTTTTATTCTTAAATCACTGGATAAATTATGTTAAATATGGAAAAGCTCCCGGTTACATGATGGTGCAGCAGCAGCAATCTGTGGGATTAAACTGGAGTAACAAGTCATACCTAATGGGACTGTTGGGAAAATGAATTTCCATGAAGCTTCTTTTACTGTATCTGGTGTTGATTGATCCAGTTGTAATGTTGAGATGTAAATCTCAGCTGGACAACCCACCTCCTTTTAGGGATTAACATTATTAAAAAAATATTTATTTTTCATTTGCATTGTTGCAAACTGCAGGCTTACAGTAAAGTTCAAGGACAATTAATGTACAGTATGCAATTAAAGCACATCACAAGATGATATGAATGATTAAATGTGTGAAAACTGAGGGTTACTGTTTTTATGTTTCAGTCCTAACCACAGCTAGTCTCATCTATTTATAAGGATGAAATTAAAAATGTGACTAGAGGTAAGGCGGTTTTATAGCTCCAGGGACACAGGGCAGCGTTTACTCACACTCCTGCCTGAATGGACTGAAAATGCTGCAGAAAACGAGCAGAAGCTGTTGCAGATGGACTGACTGGTTTACTGCATGGGGATACGTGGCTATTTGTCTCTCACCCTCTCATTGGTCGGTAAAACCTGCTGCTGTTGACCTGTACTGCTCTACCAGTCTCCCCCCGTTACACTGCAATGTCGTCAGATAAAACGATTCTTTTACTTCAAGAGTAAGAAGAACGTGTAGCAAGAAACCACGAGAAGTGCTAACTTCCACTTTATCAGGTCTACCTTACTAGTACCGGGTTGGACCCCCTACTTTCCTTCAGAGCTGCTGTCATTCTTGGTGCCATAGATCCAACAAAGTGATGGAAACATTCCTCAGAGATTTTGTTCCATATTGACATGATAGCATCACACAGTTGCTGCACATCCATGATGA
>JBBBVU010000015.1:25578300-25602803 GCA_037177055.1 Atherinosoma microstoma | reverse complement strand
TCATCATGGATGTGCAGCAACTGTGTGATGCTATCATGTCAATATGGAGCAAAACCTCTGAGGAATGTTTCCATCACTTTGTTGGATCTATGACACCAAGAATGAAGCCGCTCTGGAGGAAAAAGGGGTCCAACCCAGTACCGGCAAGCTGGACCTGATAAAATGGCCAGTGAGAGTATTTAACACTTGGTTGGATGTTGGTGACACTAATCGTGGGTTCCCAGCTGTATTCATGTTCTTACTACATATATTACATAAAGCTGGACAGCTGTTAATAAAAAAAGGTTAATTTAATTTGATTTTAGCCACTTTGGAAAATATAAATCCGTACTTTTTATATGATCTATTTTTAGCCGCTTTCTGGATTATTTCATGTTTGATTTTTGCCCAAATGTTTGGACATTTTTCATTTCAAAGAAAATAAAAGTGTGTCCTTTGATTAATAAGAATACCACAGAAACAGCTGCAGAGACGCTCTGTTTGAACTTGCAGAAACTGTGAAAAGTGACTTCAGACCACAGTTATTTTTTTATCATTGTCAGCTTCTGTGTGATTACTAAGACACAAGACAGGCTATAAGCAAGTTAGGATGAGACTGGGACGACCCTGAGGTTACTTGACAGATCTCTTGTATCCAGCAGCGTGCCGAGATTCATTAATGACAACCACTGAGCCAGCACAAAACAAAGCCATGCAGTAATCTGCCAGCTAGGGGGGATTTATAAGTATACCATGATAGTCTTTATTCAAAGTCTGAGCAAAGCAAATTTAGAGATTTGTGTGGAAATAAGTAACAGATGTTGGACAGCAGTTGCTTAAAATATGTTAAAAAGTTGAGATCTGTGTTTTAGTCAGTGTTGGATTTGGGTTAAAGTGTATTTCTTCACTTTTTGGCTCAAGACTTTTAGGGCATGTCAGAAACATCAAATCCATTATGCAGTCGCTTTGAGCAAAATCCGATCCAGCCCTAACACCTCAACATTATGAATAGGACTAGTAGATGCATTCATCTTGGACTAGCAGCTAGCCAGCTAACTGTTCTACATTTATCATGGAAATGTTTCTGTCCTGGACGGCAGAATTTGCAGAACCTGGGCTGTCTATTTGAGCTGCAAAGGAACAATGGGAACAAGACAAACTGAATTTATTTAATAAAGAGTGAAGCTGAAACTGGCTGTCACAAGAGCTGGGAATACGCTAGCAGCGCCAGCATCTCATTGGATAGCTTCAAGGGTAAAAATGTACCATTTCTACACCAAAGTCTTTCTAATTGTATTCATTAGCATCTTTATCACAAATGCTCTGTAGACTATAACTTACTGGTCCAGTATGCTTCTACCTGCCAGATAATGCTGTCCCAGGACTCAAATGTAATTGGGCTAGTTTACAACTTTTGACTGGACTATGAATGTCAGCGCCACTCAGGAAGATACAGACCAGTTATCTTAAAGCAACACATGACTTCCTGACTTTAACACTCAGTGTTTCTGACTGGTTTTGATGGCACATTGACATTTATTATATTCCTGGAGCCATTGTTGCCCTGCAGCATCCTGAGGTTGAGAAACCACACTTCACAACTTTTTTGTCCCATCCTGGTGCATCACTTTACTGCAGCATTTCCCTTTATGGCACCACATCACAAGCCAGCAACTGGATATCAACGCATTGGCACTTCAACATTATAAATACACATTGCTGATTCGGCAGAGAAATGCAAGTGGAAGGAAGCGTAGAAAATAAAGAGAGAAACTAAGAGGGCAAGAGATGAGACAACATTGGACTGACTTTTACTGGCTGGAGAGAGTTCAGAGAAAAGACAGGATGCTAGACAGATGCTGAATTATCCATCATAGGTGGAGCTTCAGTGAGAAAATCCACCAAATGTCAGTAGTGGGGCTTTAAAAAAAAGCTAATTAAGATAGATAGATAAATAAAGATGAATCAATTTCATCTCTTTTTATCTGCAAGTTGTCACTGTCAAGTTCAGAGCTTCCAAGTGAGGTGTTACAGTCTGTGTTTCTGTCGTGAAAAGGTGAGCTGTGTCCATTTTTGTTCTCACAATTCAGTGAGAATCAGCATGGTCTTGAGTTCCAACTGTTGCCGAGCCAATCTGGAACAAACTAAAACCTCTTGGATAATCACCAAATCTCCCTGCAGAGTTAATGAAATAAAAAAAAATGCTTCATTTATATATGATTTATACATTTTGATTTTTCATATAAATTTATTTCAAAGTAATTTGACACAGGTCTGAATACAGAATTAACCACTTTCTCGCTGCACTCAGGATCCAGATGGGTTTTTTGACCATTATGAAATTGTTTTATTGAGAGAACCGAACTTTCAGGAGTAATTACAACCAGTGGATTCATTTTGAGCAGAGCTGCAGCGGTAGAGTTCAGGATCAATGTCAACACTCGCCTATTACCTAAACTAGGGGTGTCCAACTCATACCTGTCCAGGAGCCACATACAGCATAATTTGATCTCAAGTGGGCCAGACCAAAAAAATATAACATAATAACCTATGAACTCTACATTTTCCCCTTTGTTTTAGTGCAAAGAAGAAGTACAAGTACACTATCAAGATGTTTACATTTAAACTAAACTTTAAGAAAAAATATTATGGACAACCTGAAATTTCTTAAGAAAAGTGCAGTTTTAACAATATTTTGTATCATTTTATCATTTCCATGTACATTACAAATCACAATGGATCTACAAAATCACACAACATTTAATCAGCGCTAGAGGAACAGAAAAATACAATATTTTACCATTATGATTAGAGTAACTTGTAAGGGCTATAAGTTATTTCTAGCACATTTCCAGTTCTGTGTAGCAATCCTGACCACTTGAACTCACTCACCTCATCATACAAACTGAGATCAGATGTAAGAAAGATATAAAATCTATAACAAATTATCCTTCTTCTAACTTTTAAATGTTTATTTAACCCAATAATGCCCTATGTATCATATTTGATACATACAGTTTCTGAGACCGTTTGCATCACTTTATGGTAAAAACTAGGCTAAAAACCTTGTTGTACACAATGCTTCTAATTGTCTTCTGCCCCCTGGTGGATACAATAATAGTAATACAGTAATGCACTGCAATCATTTTGACATATCACACAGTAATAAACCGTAAATATACAAAAAATGTTTTTGTTAATTATTTGTTTTTACATTTTATTAAAGGGCCAAATAAAGATTTCAGATTAAAAACAATTAGACTTTTCTCCCCATTTTTTTGGGTCAGTCTGTAAAGGGTTATAAATAAATGCAACCTCATTTAGACAAATCAGGAATTTCACTTAATTTTATTCAAGATTGCAGTTGATATCTTTTATGTCATTTTCACATTTAAAAATTAATCCTGCAGGCCAGGTTGGACCCTCTGGAGGGCCAGTTTTGGGCCCAGGGCCGTATGTTTGACACCCCTAAATTAAACAAACCTTTACTGGACACAGCTGCAAGATGAACTGATGCACTGCTGTGACCGCTGGTCTCAGTCTCTTGACATACTTACATTATGCGGATGTACTTTGGGTGAATCCTCAGCAGCTTATTGAGAATCTACGACTCGTGATGAAACAATACTTGTAATTTAGTCCAAAACTGGAAGATGAGTGAAATCTTTTAATGTCTTCAGTGTGGATTTGGGATTTCTCATGCAAGTAGTTTGCTTCAGTTAAAATAAACTATCCTCTCTTTGCCCTCTGATCTGAGATCTGTCAATCAAGATGTTGTGACACGCCCCCCCGCCTCTCAGAGCAGATCACTCTTTTCTCTGTGGTTTTGTGACCTAATTTTATTTACTTGATGAATGTTTTAATCATTCATGTTTGGCTGGGTGCTTAACAACACTTTTGTCTGTGATATGACAAACTCATTGATTTCTGCTCCACTCAGGCTTTTTGTTCTGAGCTCATGGTGTGAGAGGAAGCTATCAGGGAATTTTTCATAAACTTCTGCCTCTTAAGGTCAAGTTCTTTAGAGTTCTTTTAGATGAATGAAAAAGAAAAGCATATGTATTGATCTAACTTTGAAGACTGGTTCTACGACATTATATGTTTTGTAGAAGAGTTTGCCGTGTTCTGAGTTAGGGTTTATGTGAGAGGAGCAAAAACTGTCAAAACTTAGCAAAAAAAAAAAAAAAAAAAGCTTTGATGAAACCAAGCAAACGAAGAACTGCAGCTCACACAAGTTTCGACTCAAAGCTCTATTATTCAGACCCAAAACTTTGATTTATCCCTGCAAACTCTTAAATCTGGACTTCCAAATTGGTTCCTGCATGTTATGTTTTTGAATGTACTTGCTCAGTAATTCTACCATTAACGATCTTCCAAAAGATGGGAATTATGGATGAGGTTGGGGAGTGAGGGAAGTTTTCCTCTCTTGCTCTCACAGCTGCAGTCAATCATCAGTGGTACTTGTACATATTGCAGTCACACATCCTTGCGTGTTGTTTATTTTGCTCGGTTAATAACACATACACATACTGGCTGCACACATAACGATATGTTAGCCATTAAAAACTCTGTCATACACAATATATTACAACTTTCATGAATGAGCTCATCATTTTGACATGGAGAAACACAACATCAGAGCATAATCCAAACACTACAAAACTGCTCCCATATGATAAACGATGTTGCACCAGTCGCCTTTAACCTCTGCTTTTTGGCTATTTAAACTCAAATTCGAGAGGGTTAAACACTGAGGTTAATAATGAATGATGGCTCAGTACATTTTAGCCTATTTCTGCAGAGTCCTTGTAATTTAAATGATAACTAGTTAACATAATTTATGACCACAAGCTCAATCAAAATGAACATGCAAGCTCAGCAAAATGTAATCAATTCATTAATTTATTGAAATATTCTGACAGCAGACTCAAATCAGTTTCCATCCCCTTGTTTCTGTAGTTTAATGTCTTTTCTGATACACAGCAAATCACTGTAAGCCGCTGCCACTCTGGACGTTTAGATCTTTAGACTACTCATTGTTTGCCTCTCCCCGTTTATGTGATTAAGCCACATGCAGGAGTAGGCAGTAATTATCTCATACTTGATATGATGAAATTATACATAATGCTTTAACATCTACATCAAAATGCCAGCCAGCCAGCCAGCGGCATGCCATTAAGAGTGCATTTTATCATCAGTGCAAACAAAACATCAGCTGTTTATTAAATGGAACGATATGCATGCCCAAATCATTTGAGAAATAGCCTGGAGGATGCAACTGCCTGGCTTGTTCATTAATTCAGTATCTGCTCCAAAGATGCCGTCAAGCATCTTCAAAAACACTCCCTGATGTTTGCTTTTCTTCTCTCATGACATTTTTGTTTGCTTCATGTCTTTACTCTGACAAAGTCGTGTCATGTCTTTCCTTCATGTCTTCGCCTTTCCTTTTCTCTGTAATATTCCTCTTTCAAGTCCTCCCTGTTCCTGCGAGTCCAACCTTTTGAGGTGATATGATAAATGTCTACACAGTTTCCTGAGTATGCGTCCCTGTGTGTGGCTCTGTACACGGCTTCTCTAGCTATTGATGTGGCCTCCTCCACTGTCAGTCCCCAATGAACCCCTTGGTCCAAAATGGAGTAAGCATATGGGGATCCGGAACCTACAGAAAAGAGAGTTCCCTGCAGGCGCGTGCCATCACTGCATACATAAAACAGCCCGGGTCCAGGGAAACTTTTCTTTGAAGAGCTCTGAGTCTTTGACACAAAGACCTTTTCTCTGGAGGCATCCGCAATCATTTCCAGGTCAGTCTTTGGACTCATTGTTGTTTCTCTTTCATCGCTGTGATCAGTCTCTGTGACTTCACATTCATGACATCCATCATCCAGCTCCCCTCCATCCCACCCACACAATGTGGCAGCCACACAGAGCTCCGTCCCTTTAAAAGGGTGAAGCATGTGTGAAAGCAATTTAGCCGCTCCTCTTGTGGACAACCGCCGTCCGTGGCGGAGTTGGTAAAGCCGCAGTTCTCGACCCAGAATCCGCTTCCAAAGGGCGCAGTCGGCCGAAGTTCCCGAGGTGGTACCCACCAAGTGACTGTGGATGGGCAGGATCTTCTGGGAGGCCGGGCACGCCACGAGGCCGGAGCAGCTGGAGCGAGTGTCCGCTGCAGCCAGCACACCGCCCTGAAACATGAAAGCTAAGGTGGTGGTCCCATGAGACATGGGGAAGGGAGGAGGTACAGACGGAGAGGAGGTAAAAGGAAGGCTGGTGGATAACGAGGGTGTTAAGAGGGAGCTTTCTGATGAGATGGCACTGGAGCGCTGGATGAGGCTGATTTGCCCAAACTGTATTGGGCTTTCATCCAGATACTCTGCCACTGGAATATAAAAATGTAAAAGACTTCTGCTGTTGCTGAAGGGCAAACCACTTAAATAGTTGCTGTGTGTCTTCTCTCCAAGTAACACTGAAGATCTTTCAGTGGTTTCACCTTCCTGAAAGATGTCCTGGAGCTTGCACAGGTCCTGCAAAGCCATCGACTTTGTCTTTTTAAACCTTAAAAATGATCCTTTGACAATATTAGATGGCTCTATTACCGTCCCTCTGGTTGTCTCATAGACACCTTAATCTGTGGGAGCAGCAGACACTTTTTATACAGGCAAGCAGAGCATGCTCATGTTCCTGTGTGGCCACCTAAAACAACCCGTCAGCAGCATTACCAATGTTTCATTCTCTTTGAAACACAAACACGCAGTAGTCCATGGGTAATTAATTTTGGCTGCGATATCAGGTTGTTTTTCCAGATCGGATTTCTTCAAAGTCTTGTGTGGGAGTAGGCCAAAGAGAGCGCAGGGTGATGGTTGATGCCTTGGCCCAAGCACATCAAATTAAGTTAGACTCTATGCTTTGATCCCTAATAGAAAAACAAATGTGAATCAAACATGTTTTTTTGTTTTTTTTGTTCCAGCCAGCTCAGACACTGGTCCTTTAAAAGCGGTGTTTGCCAGTTGCTCAACTTGCAACACCAGAAAATCAAGTAATGCTACATTATAGTGGGTGTGAACTCACACAACTGCCAACATTTTAGGAAGTAGGTTACAAACAATAAGAGCAAACTAACTTGGCCGAATGGAGGAACCATGAATCAAGGGATCGAATATTTGTTTTTATCTGCTAGTTTATATTAAAAGTCCTGGATTCAAAATGAATCGGTTTCACTCGATCATCTTTGGATCTGTTTTGGCTTCTTGGTTTCTTATGGTAAGCAACTTTATCACACACACATATGAAAGTGAATGCAAATGTTTTGCACTCTTTAAACCAGACACACATAAATATACTTTTAGTGGTTATCTCGCTAATTATCTAGTTAATTAGCTTAATAATTCCTTTATTTTTCTGAGCCTTTCTAAGATGTTTCAGGGTTAGGGGTCATGTTGTTTTCAGATGCAGCAGGCAGCTGTTGTTAGAAAAACTCTTGTTCCAGTGTGCACTGAGTGCCTAACAGACTAACACAGCATAGGATTCATTTGCCTAATTTGTTTGTTTTGGGGGTAAAGACTGAACACTTGAATTCATTTATTGTAATTCCCCCCCCCCCCACCCCCACCTCGCTCAGGGACAGTGTGTGTTACAGTCCATTTCCACTCGGAGTGGTGAGACCTTGCCTGACAATTTCATCAGGTTTGACTCAGTCCCTGACAAAGTGGCAGATGGCTCAGTGGTCCGTGTGCGGTATCGCTGCTCCAGGCCATGTCAGCTTGCAGTGGAGGTGGTGGCGTCAACATTAAAGAAGACAGATTCGGTGGTCTTCAGGAGAAAATGGATCAGCAGCGCAACTCGAGTCTACCGGATCCAGCAGGTGCTGCTCAGACCGCCTCCGTCCATTTCCCATCATCCTGACTTTTTCAGTGGGAATATGTTGGAAAGCCAGAATGTGACGGTTCGTGCCTGGCTGGATTATATAAAAAGAGGCAGCGAAATCAGCACATACCACAGCTCCATGTTGAGGATTTATAAAGTGCTGCAAGTAACGCTGGTCTCCAAGAGGCCGAGTCAACCTCCCACTGGGTGCCCGTCATGGTCTGCTCGACTACTGAGGACCAGCAGCAGAATCCATCAGTGCCCACACGAGTCAGGTCAGACCCTTTAATGACATTTTCTGTTAATACACCATCTTTGTCTCCAAAGTCTTCAAAGAATTTTGGTCTTTTGCTCTGTTGCTTTTACACAGATGTAATCGATATGCTGAAATTTCCTCTGGCGAGTACTGGTGAGCACTTCGGGGTAGTTCGCAGATTCCAGCCTTTCATGAACGGAGCCCTGGAGAGAGCCCGCCTTCACGCTGTGACACAACCCAGGTCAGCCTCACCCACTGACTGCTGATTTATTTAATTTATTCAGTTTGAACTTCATCCACACAGCATGAGAGAAACGTCCAGTGGTATCTTCAAAATGTTGAACTTTACTCTTAAGAAGTTATTTTAGATGTTAAATCCTAAACACACATTGCTTGTTGGTTTGTGTTGAGATCAGCAGGTTGAGAGGCCACATGGAAGCGATTGTTTCCTTTTCAGCATCTGTTCTAGCCCAACAACTTCCAGTTTTACTTCACTGTCTTTATAAATGACTTTATGAGCTTCACCAAGCCTCTTCACCAGAGCATATAAGCTTCTTATTTACGGTCATTGAAACACAGAGAGGTCAGGCGTTTTTAGCAGACAGCACAGTGTTTTAAATCCACCCTCACGGTCCAGCAGCTAAATAAATGATTTGTCAAATCATATCCGGTTGCTTGATTTTTTTTTTCTTAGCGCCACCTTATCTGTGTGGATGTACCTGCTGAAATGGTGTCAGACGAAGCTCTGTGGAATCATTCATCATGTCAACAAGGGAAATTTCTATGACTCCGTCCTGCTGCAGCTTACAGACAAAGGTGGGTCACAGCAGCTTGAGAAGACAACAAGCTGCCATGGAGGATTTGACTGAGGTATCATGAGATGATTGTGAGGGATGATGTGTGTTTAGTGTGACTGAGGAACAGACTGTGTCATGTATTAATAAACAGCTTTGGATATTCTCTTGTGAAATATATTCTGCCATCTCTCCTGTGTAGGAGACATCATAATTCAGGCACGTGTGACAACAGGAGAAGATGAAGCGTTCAAAGCCAATGTGGCGCTGCCCCGGTGGAAATGGATTAGATTGGACTGTTACATACTCGGCTCCAAGGTATAGCACCCCCCCCCGCATGTGGGTCTGGAGTGGCTGGATGAAGAATAGAAATCGAAATTGAGCTCGCAGTCATTCGTTTTCGCCCGAGTTTTCTTTTTGTTTTCTCCTGGAACAGCTGTAAGATCCTGAAAGATGGTTTCTTTCCAGCTGGGAGACTCAGGGCGATTGCAGTGTGTACTTCAATTTGAAGCTGTTCACAGTTCAGTAGTTTTTTTTTCCAAGCTCATGCCTTGTTATGTCTGACTTTCAGGTGGTGCTGGAAACAACATGGGATGAAGGAACTCACAGATTTGTATACGAGTAAGACGCTGACGGAAAAACACTGTCCTGTAAAAAGAACCTGTTAGTTTAGAAATAACTCTGCCTGCATAAATGATTATTAAGATAATGAAATATCATGTAGATTTCAGGACACAGTCCACTTTGATGACACTGATGGATACTTTGTGATTGGAGGGAGTAAATACATGGCAGGCATCCACGGCTACTTTGGGCCAATCAAATACTACCGTTTGGGAACTAAAGAGGTGCAGATTCTGCAATCATAAATCAAATATTTTGGTTTTTTTTATCCAGTTTAAAATACAGTATTTTCTATGCCACAGGCCAAGAATGCACTTCAACCCCAGTCAACATTACAGGAGCTGGACGGAGCTCATAAGCGATGTCAGGAAATAAGAACATTTACAAAAGCATTTTTGCAAGAAGCAACAACTCACCTTCTTTCACCAGCCAGCAAAGGTGAAATATTATTCTGACATGCCCTATAAATGCAATGCTGCAGCCAATCTGAACAGACAAACTTTGTGCAGATGTAACGTCCAGAGTGCAAATACTCAACTGCACAACTAAGGAGTATGTGAACAATGCTGTTGACAGGTTGCTGTATCTGTTTTATTTCAGCTGTGTGTACCCCTCACTTCCTCAGCCTGTTGGGTCAGTTTAAAAGGAAAGAGAAAACCTGCACACAAGCATGGTCCTGGGAAACACAGCGTCAACACAGCACACTCTTTCATTTCTTGCTAAGGCAAGAGGATGAAATGAGAGCAGGTGCAACAGATCTGCATATCAGCCCAGTAAAGTGTGGACTGTGTCGGTGATTGATCTCACAGCTTATCCATTTCTGTAGGATCTTGGAGTATGAAGAACCTCAGGAGTGTTTCGTTTGACCTGGCAGTGGGTGCAATGTTCCCCACGGAAGAAGCAGAAAAGAAAATCCCAGCTGAATCAATGGCTTTGTTACAAGCGTCCTCTTGCTTTGGGAATCACAGAGCATCTCTCTTGTTGGCCACCATACACCTGTCTGGCCTGGGACACTCAGTCAGTCGAGAACAGGTACACTCAGTACCTCCCCTGTATCCTAATTATGACTTTAGTATATGTATGATAACTTTTGTAATAATTATTAATCCATTATTTTTATTTGATTTAAATTTTTTTTGATAATGAACTTTTTATTGCATATTAACAGTGTAAAAAAGACTTCAAAGGGTTAACATCTCCAACTCTCTCTTGCCTCCTCCCCACTCAGTCACCATCTCACCTCATTTTATTACCAGATTTCTGCCACTATCACAACATGGCTTGTGATTTTATCCTTTACAGAAAAATCCATCATAATAATCAGCTTTCTTAGTATGACATTTATGTAGGGACCACATACTTTTATAAAAGTCTACTCCTTGTTGTTCACCCTAAAGATCAGCTGTTCATTGCTGACTATTTTTGTAATTTCCCCCAACCATTCATTAAATGGGACAATATTTTTTGATTTCCAGAATGAATCTACACCCTTCAGAAGGGCCAACCTACATCATAAGCCTTGTTGGGTTGATAACTGTACCCTCTGTTATTGCACTCAGAATGCAGAGGGCAGGGCTCTGATATATTAAGATTGTAAATAATAATAATGATGATATTAATAATAATAATGATGATGATAAAAATTTATAATATAAATATTTAATCAGATTTATTATTATTATTCGTGAATGTTTAAAGATGATTTAAAAGATAAAATAAAATAATGTATTAATAATTGTTACAAAAGTGTTTATACATGTGATAGTCACTGTAATAATAATAATAATAATATTTTTAGTATTAGATATAGGATTTTTATATTTTATTAATATTATTGGATGAAAACATTAATATTGATAAATGCATATTTAATGATTATGTTATTTTATTACATTTTATTATATTAAATTCTCTTTTTTGTTTATTGTATTTTATTTTGAAATATTTATATCTGATAGAGTATTTTCCATTTAATGTCATTCATTCATTCATTCATTCATTCATTCATCCATTCATTCAATGTCTTCTTTGTGTGCTTCAGGGTCACGTCTACAGCTTGATTGGTGCATCTGGTGACGAGCGTTTTGCCCTGATGCATGCAGGCTACAAACACACACATGGCACTGATGGGTTTCCTAGAGACCAGGACATGGCTTACAGCTACTACTCCAATGCTGGGGCACAGAGCAACACTGACAGTTCACGGATTCATGAGAATAAGGTATCAATCACTGCACCTTGGTTAAATATTTGCTTTACTGATATAAAAGTGGTGGTGCTAATAGGAGAGGCAGTAAAAAGAAGCTATTAAATACAAACGTACTGTTCATCAGCTCTGTATGGTGCCTTTGCTTTAAGGCAGAAAATGAAGTACATATAGAAATTCTTTATGAAAGCTTCCTGTAAAACCAAAAAACAGTTGATTTTTTTTCATATTGTGTTTTTAAGGATCGCCTCAAATAAGGACAGAGGCTGAAACTTAGTTAAACTGGTTGGGGTTCCAGGATTTATATCTAATTTTTATCATTAGATTGGATTTTTCCTATTGCCTCTCCTGATACTTCAAAGCAAAATCTGGAACAGTGTACCTGAACATTTACTTCTCTTTTCCACATGCATGTCTGTTTGTAAGCGAGTCATCCAGAAATCAGCTCATTTACAAATACCATAAAAAAACACAACTCACCTTTGCAGTAAAGTTGGAAGATAAAACTGCAGTCTGTGCCAAGAAGTTGCATAAAAGTGGTAGCGAACAGGCTAACAAACTCGTTTTGAACGCATTGAAGGGAAATCTTTTCATATTCAACAACACTGGAACTGAGTTGTACTGGGAAACCTTGTAGAATCCCAGTTCTAGAAAAAGGAATGCAGAGTAAAATGTTAATTAAAGGCAGAATCCAATGATTTGCAAAATTCATAAAATAATCTTTTACTCCCAATGGATCCTCTCAATCTTTTGATGATATTATAAACTGTAGATAGTGGGATCTTCAAAGACTTCACAGTTTATATTGAGGAACATTCTAATGAAATTTCCACAATTTTTAAGACTTAGTTGTTCACAGAGCTCCTTTTATTTCCAGTCATGTTACTACCTGTTGCCAATTAACCTAATTAGTTGTCAAATGCGCCTCCAGTTATTTTCCAGCTTTTTAGTGATGTGTTGCTGCCACCAAACTCAGAATGAACTAATATTTTCCATGAAATGGTCAAATTAGTTGTTTATGTTCTATTGGGAATAAAATACAAGTTATATGACATTTGCAAATAATTTCATTCTGTCTGTATTGACGTTTTGCACAACATCCCTGTTTTTCTGGAATTGGATTTGTAAATACAGAGTGTAGGCAAGGCAAGGCAAGGCAAGGCACAGTGTAAGCCCAGTGATGCATGCATCTTTTAGGAACGTTGTTCACAGACTACACAGCAGAAAGGCCAAGATGCTTGCAACACCTCTGTTCGTGCACTGTAATTCCACGCACGTAAAATGTAGAATAAATGCATTTCCTTCTACTGAACGCCACAGACCAAAGTCAGTATATCAGAGTGAAATATGGATTTATATGGCAGGGTTATTAAAGTTACCATTTCAAGCTATTTCTTCTCACTTAACACTTCCTGCACCATATCAAATTGAAATCCCATCTGAACTAAACTGGATGGAGCCCCTCCTGCACTATTGTAAAAGTTGTCTGCACGTCGGACTGATCCAAAGTGGCTTAGAATGAATGAGTCCAATAATAATATGTCACTCAGACAAATGCTTGATCCTCTTCAACAAAATGTGATTATTTCATTAAACTGATGAGATAAAAGTGAGGGGGGAAAAACCCTGAGAGGCTCAACTTTTAATTGAATCTCATTTTCTGTTTTCTGTTGAATTTTATAATATGCTAATAGAGTAGGTCGTTTTCCTGCCCTCATGCACCCACACATTAGCTGCTTCCTACCTGAGCAGACATGACTTTTTTTTCTTTAATTGGCATTGGATTTTTTTTAATATTATGTCTTACAGTGCAGTAGAAAGAGTCATAGACAAATGTTTTTCTCTACAAACATACTGTACGTATGACAGCAGTCGTACTGAACACACCGTCTCCCCAATATGATTAATAGTGTGTTTGTTGGTTCAGCAGGCTGGATCAGAGAGGGCTGCCTCTTAAATCTTCATTTAAAAATAGAGCTGTCTTGATGAATGGGGTGGGGGGGCACTCCAAAGATAAGAAGCCCTCTATGAGAAAAGGCTGCTTTCAGCTGATTTCCTGTTTATTCTCTGAGTATTTCAATAAGCTGCATCCAGTGAAGAGAGATACATAAAAGCAGCAGATACCTAACTGTCTGCTGCAGCTGAAATAAGCCTAAACACGAGAAAAACAACGTCTAATCAGAATTGTGACCAATAGGAGAACTTTGAGGGCAATTTAGATGACAGAGCAACATGTTCTCTGCTTACAATTCTTAATCAAAAAGAAATAAAAACCCAGAGTTTCACTTTTTCTGCTGTTGGCTGTGCTGAGCTTTAATTAAAACAGCTGATGCCCCTAATCAGCATCTGCCATCGCGATCTGATGACTGCTTGCTGTCAATCAAATCTTTCATCAAATACTTGTCATTGTTTACAACAACAGAGATTATTATTGTCTTTTTTCTCCAGCAATACACACCTGAAAAGATCTACTTAAGCGACGAAGACGACTTGACAACCCTGACAGATGAGTCAAGCGACGTCTTCCAGTTTTTGAAATTCCAAGCAGAGAGAGGAGACATGGAGTCTCAGGTGTGTGGGATTTATGAAGCTTATCTGGGTTTTCATAAGATTCATTATTCAAATAAAGTGTGTATGGTATACCTGTGGAACATGTGGAATATAAAACCCTGAAACTTTTTTTTATTTCTCCTGTGTGGTCAATGAAAGAATCCGTTACCAGAACAGATTAATAATAAGTCGACTTTCTTTAGAAACGCTTGGGGACGATGCTTTACTGGGGACAAAACGGAGTCTCAAAAGACATAGCGCGCGCAGTGAAGTGGTTTGAGAGAAGTGCTATGCAAATGAAGGATCCCTCTGTGATATACGACTACTCCATCCTCCTAATGAAGGTTGAGTAAAACTATTAAGACCACTTTTTTTTATGATTGAATTGAACCCTGGACATTTTGTGCGCGTTCCTCTGTGCGCGCGTGCTTGTTTTGACACTTATTGATTCTCTGATTGATGTCGATCCCTCCAGGGCCAGGGAGTGAAAAGGAACTCCACTCGAGGTTTTCAGCTGCTTATAAAAGCGGCCGCGATGGTGAGCGCGCGGCGATCAATCGCTGTGTTTACAACAAGAGAGTTCACCCTGAATACCAGCCTCTGTTTCCTTGCTTTAGGGCTCAATTAACGCCTTGAATGGTCTTGGATGGTACCATGGGATTGTTCTAAAGGACCACAAAAATGCAATGAAATACTTTGAGCAAGCGGCTTTGAACGGGAGCGACGATGGGATGTTCAACCTGGGAGTTTATCACCTCAATGGGAAAAACCCTGACAGGCCGTGGAGGAATGAGGTTTGCTTCTCGCGTTTTGTCAAACAGTAGTTTCCTCATGGTTCAGGTGATGATTGTGGAGCTGAAGTGTTTCTGATTCGACCCACACAGAGCGCCGCATTTCAGCAGTTCCTGAACGCATCTCGATTCGGCCACGTGGCCGCGTCAGTGGAGGCGGCGTGGTACCTGTCGACAGGAGGCCTGCCAGGGGTGTCTCAGGATGCGGAGAGGGCTGTGACGTAAGAGGCTTTCATTAGATGGGTGAAAAAAAAGGCATTGTTATTATGGGCTGTTGCGCCGTAGCCTGCAGCTCAGTGGCATCTCATTTCAATGACGGTGGCTAATTCAAGGTCAGAACCCAGCATTTGCATGTCTAAAAATAAGACCCACTGTCACGGCATTATTGCCTGGCACAAAGAGATTCTGCTTACCAAAGTTATTCTGGTATCTTATGAATTTAAAGATGCTCCTTCTGCTGCCGTCTCTCTTTATGACCTCAACAAATGTGCGTCTATTTTTAGATCGCGTTATAATATTTCCCCGTTTATGAGAAGTAGCCTAAATGATGTTCCATAATTCATCAGCAATCCTTTAACCTCTGCACAGAATGCTAAAAAAGGTCTGCGAACAGAACGGACACCTTGGATTTATGATCAGAGAGGCTCTTCAGGCCTATCTCCAGGGCTCTTGGTAAGGGAAATTAGTTTCAATCACATTTCGATCATCCTCATTGAATCATTCTCTGCTGGCCTGTTCTGTTCATCCCCGCTTCTTCATATTTGTCTGCTTGTGTTGCCAACAGGCAGGAAGCGTTTGTGAAGTATGTGCTGGCAGCAGAGTCTGGTCTTGGTTTCGCCCAGAGCAATGTGGCACACCTGTGTGAGGTAAACATGTCCTTTTTTTTTGTCTGGTTTTAAACCCTAGAATGTGTCCCTGAAAGCAGCACTGCCCCATCTTTTAAATGGATTGCTAACACACTTCAGCAATCGATGTCTCATAGAGTCGTGATCGTAGCTGATGGACCAATTGCACATAATTCCAGTCAACCATTTAAAGAGGAGACATATGCCAGAGGGACGTTATTAGGGGTTGATAACTTAACCTTCATTACTACTCTGCTCTTTCTCAGGAGCTGAATCTCGGTTACGATTGTCAGCGGAGGTATCATAACTACTCTTTATTAAACTCTGATCCTCATCCATCCAGTGAGTTCAGCTCATTTCATTTTGCTTTAACTTTCTCTTTTTCTGTCAGTCTGGTCACTGAGCAGCCAAATATTTATCTTCTTTATAGCTCTGCTGAAAATGGGAGACTTCTACTACCACAACCGCTTTTCCTCCAGCGCACGAGAGGACTCATTATCCTTGGCTGAGCAGGCCGTATCAATGTATATCAGAGCGGCTCTAGCGGGCAGCCCTCAGGTGACAGATTTACTTGGGCTGTAATCTCATCACCCCCCCCCCCCCATGATAAACTTAATTAAACTTCCACGGGCTGAGACCCACTGCAATAAAAGCCACAAACAACATCACACAGTGTTATTATTTGAAGACATTTCTGACTTGACTAAAGCATCATCCTGCTGCTCTGATTCTGCTTTCACACTGACTCACAGGGAGTGTACAACTTGGCTGTTCTGGCACATCATGGGCATCTTCTTCCACAGAGCGTCCTCAGCTTGTTCAATGCATCACGTCACGACGAGCGGGACTTAGTGGTTGAGAAGATCTTACAAAGGTGGCTTTTTTTTTTTTTTTTTTGGTAATGATGATCAGTCCTGTTTGAGTGACGCAACAGCTGATGGTATTTCTTATTTTTATTCCTTTATTTTATCCAAGATGTGTAGATGCTGAGGATGAGGAGGCTGTTACTCCCTGTTCTTTAGCCCTGCTTGGACTCCAGATGGGAAAAGCCTTGAGGAGGATGACTCAGACCCGTGCGCAGCTCTTCTTGGTAGGCATGAGACAACCTACTCATTCTGTATATAACAAAGAAAGAAACATTCAACACACCACAAGTCGCTGTATGCTATCATTATCCATTATCTTTTAATTATTGAAATATGTGAAGAATCAAATTAGGTACAGGTCATGAATAAGACATTAAATCCATTAAATGTAGCTGTTTTGAAAGAGAAAATGTAATCATTTATTTAAATCATTCTTCCTCTTTCTCTATAGACATATGCATCTCTTCTCTCCATCTTCGTGATGGTTGTGGCCGTGCCTTTGCACAGCTGCCTGGGTAAGTGACGCTGTCTGCTCACCGCAGCAGATACTTGCAGACGTCATCCACACGATGGCGCAGTTTCCCCGTGTATCAATGGACAAATTTCTCACCCTCATTTCATCATTTTACATGTGCAAATAAACACAGAACACAGACACAGAAGGCCATCTTCTGTCAGCCGACGCGGCGCTGACCCCAATACAGAGCAAAGAGGCGTCGGGGGGAGAGCCCGGGGAGCAGAGGGGAGTCCACGGCTCCCCCCGAGCGGCGAGCGGTGGCTCCGGCAGAGCTGTGATTGGGCCGTGACTCTGTCGGGCGCGTGCCTGTGTGCTTTCTGGACCGCGCTCCTCTATCATCTCCTATGACATACAACACCCTGCACCCTGTGATGCAAAAAGTCACCACAAACCCCCCCCCAAGACAGAACATACAGTAAGAAGACACATTTAGAGGATGACTTACAGTACAGTTCATGTGACTCACTGGTGTTTCTGAGGCTTGTGACTCATTTTAAAAGAAGGAAGAAGACAAGCAGCAGTCACTTTGTGAGGGAGCTGCTTTATCTAAGTGTTGATAATGTTTCCCCAGTTACCGTGTTTGCATTGCTCTGTTTCTAGGAAATGAAATGATTAGCAGAGTTCATTGAATTAAGTCAACATTTTGTGGCATGAAATACAAATCTGTGCATAGAAAAAAAAACACTCGATATGAAAGTTGAAAGATGGTTTGCCAGTTCTAATAAGTTATCTATTAAGTCTTGTCCCTGGTCCTATCAGTGTCATGGTGATGATAAATGTCACACGAGAGAGAGAGAGAGGACACGCTAAAACAAAAGCCCTTAAACATTACGCCTGGTTTGAAGCCAGAGCAAAGGAATTTCAAATGTTATTGATTTAGTCTCTTGCCGTGCCGGTGCCCTCGGTCAATATATGAGATAAGAAGATATCTGCTTTACACATCGTTAAGGAGAGATCGGCTAGAAAAGCAGTTACTATAGCAATATGAGACACTTCAAAGACCTTTAGGGCCTTGTTGGGGTATCGGTCAAAAAATAATAAACCTCAGTGGTTTTGTTTATGTCCTCATAAAGATAATTTAACTTTTTTTAAAGAGACTTTTGGTTCAATATGAAGGAAACTTGGAGTCTCTGTGTTCCTGAAAGTTATTTACAGCTGAGAGACTGAGATGTGATAATGTGCAGTTTATAGCTGGCCATCATGGAGCTGTGATTAGGTAAATTAGGAGCTTCGCAGTGTAAATAGCTCCATGTGGAGCCGCTTCACTTCAGAATGACTGAGTATAATTTAGTGGATTGACTAATGGTCTCCCTCTTCCTTTTTATAGCTGTCCCACACTGTCATCTGTCTCTCCTTAAGGAAGCCAGCTAAAACACAAGCATGGCGCGCATGTGCTGCATGTAGTCTCGTGTTTCAGTGCAGCTTTTTTATTGTAACATTTAGCATTTTAACATTTTAAATCCACTAAAAGTAAGACAAGCCCAAACAAAGCATGTTTATTTTCTGCGACCTTATCATTGTAAACTCCCAGCCAGACGGTCTCAGCTGTGCCTCTTCTCTGTGGAGTTTGCACATTATCCAGCTGAGATGGTCCAGCAGTTCTGAACAGGAGCTGCAGAAAGACAGATGGATGGGTGTTTAATAATACATCATCAGATCTTCCTTTTAATGGCGCATCAAGAGACAAAGAATGAGGTGAATGAATGTATGAACTCTACTTTGCTGTGGATGTATTCGCTACTCCCCCTTGCTTGGTTGGTGTCGTTAATGTCCTGGAAGCTCAGGTGCTCTTCCAGAGGTTCTGGGACTCTGAGGGTTCTGGACTGGATCTTAGCCGATCCCACTAGATGTTGCAGCAGAAACGTTCCCTGTCTGGGACTCACAGCTCTTAATGTGCTTATTACCACTGGGAGCACTTTGGATTTCACCTTTTACATCTGCTCCAGTTGTTTCCACATGTGGGAACGGACTGGGAATATGTAAATGTGTACGATGCAAGCAGAAAGTTTGGAAATATGTCTGATCCTTTGACTGACGCTGTACAGTAGCAGTGACACATCTGTTGTCTAACATAGTTTAAATGGAAAGTTGATATAGTTTCTTATGACAAGGTGACATCATTTAGAACTTAGTGAGGTTCATCATCATATGAGTAAAAGATTCCTAACCTTTCATAAGACAGAAGGACTTGTTCATCCACTTTATCACTCAGTGATGTTACATCATTCGGGTGATTTTAGATGATTGATCTAAGAATAAAAACTTACCGGCTCAACACAGTTTGCTGCAACAAAATCTGTGCATCAGCGAAAAAATTAAATAAATAAAAAGCCAATTTTTTAAATTGCAAATTTATATCGGAGGTGACCTTTTAAGTTTTTACTGATTTTTGTGATGCACAAATTTCCTTTTGTGCAGATCTCCCACTCGTCTGAATTAAACTTTCACTGAACCGTAGCTTCTCCTCATCACGAAAGAACGCAAACACTTCCTTTTTCCACGAAGAAAACAAATATTTGATTTGTGTTGTTTCAAAATTCCTTGGTAGGCATCACACGTTGGTGGGCTGTGCATGACCCAGCATTGATGTGTTGTGTTTAAGTTGCTTTGAAGAGTGAAAGCTGTGCTCTGTGTTGCTGTTTCACCACCTATGAAATGATTTGATAGCATGCGCTGTATATTGGCCCTCTGCATTGTAACATGTCTAAAAATAGCTTGTATCTCTCTGCAGCCTCAGCTGGACTTTGGAAACATCTGTGAAGAGTTTTTTCCCTGCAGGTGGAGGGGTGATAAAAGGACATAATGACTAAAATGTAGTCATAGCGCAACAAGAGGTCACTGAATTAATGTCAGAATGTTTTCAGGCTGTCCGTTTTAATGATTATTTATTAGGTCCGCCATGCTAGTACCGGGTTGGACCCACTTTTTCCTTCAGAACTGTCTTAATTCTTGGTGGAAATGTTTCTCAGAGCTCCATTTTGGCACAACACAGGGAAGAGTTTTTATTTAAATATGACATGAGTGGATGAATAACAGCACAATGTGAGAGGAGTCAGGAATGTCATCAGGTTTTCTGCAGAAATGCTTTTTTATCACGTAGTATCACATATAACTCCCTGGCTGAGTCAAGGCAAGAGGGACACTTTGCCTAATAATGCCAGCAGTGAATTAAAAAGTACTGAATGTCCAGTGCCGGGTGCATCAGAGACATTACGGACAGCCTTCATGTCATCGCCCACACTGCTGAAGGCAAGCTTCATTTCATCACCCTCACTCACACCCAGGAGAGTACTGCTTCTATTGTAGATTTTGGCAAAGCTGTTTACTCTGAATTATAAGGGAGTTTACTGGCGTCATGAAAGTGATTCAAGTTGTACTTGATGTTATGAGATCATGCATCTGATTCTGTGCAGCCAGAGGTGTGACAACCACAAAGAACAGATGAAGCTGTTCTGAAGCGCTACGGTGCAAATATCAAAGGTTTTGCTGAGTTTCGACCGTAAAAGAACAGAACAACTTCAACTTTGTCGGAACGGCATGAGAACAGCTCAGGCTGTGCAGACCTGGAGGAGGTTTTTGGCATGAGCAGGATCTGGAGTTTAAGAAGCCTTTTTCTCAGGATAGGATCAGTAAAGATTGGCTGTACATGTAAATAAGATTAAAACAATATTAAAGATGTTTAAGACATACAGTATTTTGGTCATGATTGGATGATTGACACAGAAAGTGCATATCAGGAAAGATGGAGAGATCAGTTTTAGGTTTTTCTTCAGAACTCAGAGACTACTTGAAGTACAAAAATCCGATTTTGATACAAGATACTTATCTAGTAATTAATGATACAGTACATATATATTTCTACGCTGTAATGTTGAATTTAATGTCAAAATAAAGATAAATAAATGAATGTTTAAATCCCTTTTTAATGCAATGCTGCATTTAAAGAAAAAAAAATCTTACACCAGTTATACTACAACATTATGCTATAGTATTAAATTATGGGCTTTTTTCTTAAAAACAAAAAACCTCTTTCCTTTCTATATCTCTCTTTACTGATTTAAAAAAAAAAAAAAAGCATGTCATGTTATTGGGATAAGTTGTTTGTGTCAATTCTGACCCACTGAGTTTAATTGATCATCAATGTTACATTTACCAAGAAGCAGCTGCTTCTGCTGCAGTCCTGAAACATCGGCTGCTCCAGGTTCAGCCTTCACATCGGCTCCTTTACATAAAACACCGTCTAAACATGCTGCAACATGTTACTTAAATTGAGGCTCTTTAGCTTAAATGTACAGTGTTTTTCTTTCAGGGCCCCTTTGCGCTACTTCAGATGAAACCATATCAGAGGCAGAGGGAATTATTCATTCCTCTGCTTTAGTGTGAAGCTTTTAGACCAGGAAACTCTGCTCACTACTTTATACAAGCTGAGTTGAGCATTTGATGAGACAGATGCTGCTTAAGTGAAACAACTATTTCCAACAATTGAGTATTTTATTTCTGAGGCAATCACCAGGCTTTTCTTTGTGTTCTGGATGAGAAGTCCTCACGTGGTGATGAAGCGTGTTTGGCCTATATATGGTCATATTTTGAGACATACGACACACTGTGGTCTCTCTTCATTACCCACCATTGTACTGATCGAGACCAGACCATCTCCTGTCATATTTTCATTTTGTTGTGGCTGCAGTATTTGTTGGTGATTCATCATTGTTTGTCCATTTGCCTCTGTATGTATTCTGTATGTAAAGCACTGAATTGTCTTGTAGAGGAAATGTGCTATAAAAAATAAACTTGCTTGCCCATTACTTTCACAAATTTGTCTATATTTTACTAGAAGTGCAAAAACTATACATTTTCCTATGGGCCCCCCAACTGTGGCTATAACAGTCTAATGTAACTCAGTACTACATCTCCTCTTAATCACACCCCCCCATTAAAATCTTATATTCTGACTAGCAGCAACTTACATTGATACCTACAGATAGATTTTCCCCCTAAAGATCGTGGAGTTTTTGCCTGAGACAGGTTTTTATGGAACGACTTATCTTGTTGTGGACCAACTATTTTAATGGACCTTTCTGATGTAACAAGACCAGTTTTTTTTTTTTTTGCTGTATCTTCTGCTACTGGAGTACAGTATGGCTTCAGAGATACATTGCATATACTTTTGCATTTGTGACTGGTCTGAAATAAGTGTTTACTGAATCTAGAGTGGTGATTGTAGCCTGGGATGGTAAACATCATTCAGAGCTTTCATACAGTGTATAACATGTATAGGCATGAGAAACTGAGTCAAATACATATTAATTGGTGAAATGATGTCATGTCCCCATTACACATTGGAGGAGCAGTTCTGTGTAAAGTGAGTATCTTGGTTCTTGTATGAGGAACTGAGGGTATTAAAATGGCGCCTAATAAAGAATAATGACAACGTTTTGGATTCTCCCTGAGGCAGGTGACCAAATCTCATTTTACACATTTGGAGTTTGAAAAAAAAAAAACCCATAAAGTTTGAATGAAATTAAGATAAAAAATGAGAAGGAAAAACATGAACCAAACCCCACATTTTTATCCTTTTTCCAAATTGTGTGGTGACATTTCCCTGCAGGAGGAGGAGGTGAAGTGACCCGTTTCATCACGTTTTTGCAGCAACCGCCACCTGCGCTCCGTCTGCTGGATCCCGGAGAAATACCTGCCTAAAATGTCCCTGAGCAGAGCCAACACCGAAACACAAATACACACTTTACATTCCAGTGGCCAACTCTTGACAATGGAAACTGATTGTGTCGCTGTGTGTGCTGACTTGTCGCCTGGCTGCTGTGTGGACCTTCACCTGTCAGCAGCATGTAATTACTCCAACCTGCCTTCTGCTGTAAAAAACCATCAGTACTATCTGTAATAACCAGATTAGCTCTGCTTTCTGCCAGACTGGTGCTGATGTGGATGTCGCCTTACAGACATTTCAATGTGTGCACTCACATGAATAAAGAAAAATAACAATAATTGAATAAAAGCAGAAATGCTGCGAGTTTATTTATCCTTCAGGTTTGTCTACTGATGAGTATGAGCAGCTCAAATTAATAATTCAGAACAGAAGAAAAGAAAACAGCATCTTCCTCAGATTGATTCCTCCTCGTGTTTATTGCACCTCTTTAGATACTAATAGTTTCTTTAACGTTATCATACATCAGTTTATTTGAGTTCATGTATCTGTTTTATCGTCCATCAGTATGCACAGAGTAGCACCATTAATCACTGGTGGAGCGTCTCCCCATTGCGATCCTAATTTGCAAAAAAGTCAATGAAGTGAAGCTGGAATTTTATTTAAGAAGCATTCAGTGTGTAATTAGAAATATGCACAACAACATATATACACAAGTTAAACCATCTCTGATGGATGCTTTTGTTTTATTAAAGGCAAATGTTTTATGAAAGTGGTTGTTTTTACAAAAAAAAGATGTTTTCTTTTATCCATTTCAGGAAAGGAACAATGAGGATTTAAACACATCTGAACTGGTTTTAAACCTTTTTCATCACTTTACTGCTGTTGCTACTTCTTCATCCAGTTTTACCCACAAGTCCTTGGGCTGAATAACAAAGGCAACGCTTTATTTCTATGTGTAACAGTTCTTCTAAAGCATGCTGAAATTCATAAGGGTGTGCTCACACTCTGTCGTCAAGTTGAAGTGAATAATAACTAACTAGTTAAGTGATAAGTCTGCCATAAAGTTCTGTTTTAAACGGTTCAGATAACACAAGAAACAGTTGTTGCTGTGCTTTGAGGATCACTGAAGATGCAGAATGTTCAATGAGATGTAAAGTTGATACTAAAAGACGAAGTACTGAAAATTCACATCAGTGGTTTATAGAAAGAGCACCAGTAAAACCAGTTTTAGATGACTGAATATTTGTCAGTGTTAGTTTTTACTGATTCTAAAAGATTTTTTAAACCATAATTTTGGATTCTGCGTACATTTATGGACTTTTGATTCATATTTGGATGCTCAGATTTACAAATCTCATGAACTCATTTAATTCCCAGTAGAACATAAACAACATATTAAGTAAAAAAGTAGTTCCAGGGTGATGTTCAGCATTGTGTAGCATCCCCTCTTCTTTTAACAAGTGTCTGTAAACGTCTGGGAAGTGAGGAGACCAGTTTCTGGAGTTTTAGGAGAGGAATGTTGTCCCATTCTGGTCTGATGCAGGATTCTA
>JBBBVU010000015.1:25550263-25560691 GCA_037177055.1 Atherinosoma microstoma | reverse complement strand
TTTAGATTAATGGTGTACCAATAAGGTACCTATATGTGGACCTATAAAGTAATATCATTGCAGGTGAAGAGATTAACCCTTTGAGCCCTGCTCCTGATTTTCAAGCCTCTGCTCTAAAACTGCGTAACCATAATAAGATATCTCTGCAACCACAAGGTGTATAGAACACTTTTGGAGTCGTAGCAAAGGGAACACTTGTGAACATTAGTTTTTGTGTTTCTGGTGAATAATAATTGAAGATGGCACAAATGAAAAAGTTTCAGGCTTACCTAAAAACAACAACAAACTGGACGTTTTGGCCCAGTTTGGCACCTTTTCTTCTCAACCCCCCTAGTTCAGGACCTCAGGTTATAAAGGGTTGAGCTGCTCATCTTGCAGCAGTGTGATGTTGTTACTGATCAATACATTTAAATCAATGCCACTTTTATTACATTACCATATGACGTGACAGTTTGAGTGAAATCTGGAAGAATGTATAAAAGTAAGCACTTCACACTAGCAAGCAACCAAATAATACAGCTGCAAGAATTTCCATGCAGTTGCACTTGAAAAACAAACTCTTGGGTCTGTTCTCAGACTGAAACTGTGGGCTGTGTTAGAGGAGGTAGGGGGAGGAAGCAGCTCTGGGCGAGTGAAGAAGAAAAGCAGGCAGAAACTGAGACAAGGACTTTAACGTCGTCAGCTGTCTTTGTGCTCAGTGTGCAGTGAGAAATAAATTTTCTTGATGCAACTGCAGAACTGAAAAGCTTTGGGTTACCTTCAAGAGAAACAGTCCTGTAACAACTTTCTCTGCTTTAATAACATGTTATACATTCTCAAAGGGGCCTGCTCTCCGACCGAGTCTGGACCCAATTCTTCACGCTCCACTCAGACAGTCTCTTTTCCTCCTGAGGGAAACTAATATCGCTCTCTGGAGAGGATGCGGCGCATCTATAAATTTCCCCTTTTAGGGAGCAAATCAAATCAATAGTGGCTCAACAGCTAAAAGGCTTCGCTTGTTTTCTTCCCGTGTCAAGTTAATTCCCTGCACCAGATACGGAACGAAGATTTATGAAGCAGACATGTGCTGTATGTTTGCATAACATGGCAATGACAGAACTGTGAATAATTCTGATTAGGGCTGCAAAACTTACAGCTGACAATGAATTAGCCACTGATGGTGTTTACAGGAGATCACTCAGGCGGGAGTAACTTCGTGTTATGAATGAGTGTGTGTAGGGTCATAAATTCTACAAAGTTAAACAGTGTGGAAGAGAATCTGTGGCACTTTTAAATCATTTTACAGCTGGTGATTTACTGTTATTTAAAATCCAAATATTGTATTTCACAGCAGAATTCTCAGTCATACTGAGACAATGCTTTAAGTTTTTAGATCTCTTGATGTCAATAGTGATGGCAATGATGGAAAAAACAACTCATTTAAAACACTTAATATACTGTTAGGCCAACGTTGACCTGCATTGAGCTTAATGCCGATACCCGTGAGGTGAAACACACAACAGATCACATTCAAATGAGGTCATCACAGACCAGATTTACTGATTTCACAGATCAGTCAAATTGCTGTTTGAATCCGTGTTTAAGGAAAGCTGCTCCTGTTTACCAGCCTGACTGCTGCTGCTTGCTGAACAGGCCGAGAAGCATCTTTGTGTAAAATGTTTGATTTAAAATACAGCAACACACACTGACTTCAATAGCTTCGCCTATGAGTTGTAAAACAGCTTTGCCATAAATCATTCTTCAACCGAGCTTCTACATTTTTTTTATCATTTGCTGACATATTAAGTAGGTAGATATGGTTTATGGACTACAGTGTTGCAGGTTATTTATCATCTACCAAAGTTATGGGCACATGAATGCTTGAAATAGAGAAGAATTTCCATGAAGCCACAACACTAACATGGCCTCAAACAAAAAGTCATGTCCTAATTTATCAGGAACTGATGATGGTATGCTATTCCTTAATATTATATAACATAATATATTATGGTAATAATAAAATTACTGTAGAAATACAGTTTGCTGTAAAACTATATGAACTGTTTCTAAACTGTCTGCAGCCATAACCTTTTATTGTTACTTTTTTATTTTCCTTTGTAAGAAAATTTCCATCAAGACATTGTTCTCCTGACCTATGTAAATCGATATTTCCAAAGAGAAATACAGTTCACCACAGAAGCAGGTCTGTTCTTTATTCCGTGGTAGCTCAGGACAGAGATAAATTATCTGAAACCAGCGTGCACCTTTTAAGACCAAGTATATTTCTCCTAAGGTTTTCAGATGTGTCAGAAATCTGAAGAAAGCAGCCTGGAGACAGAAAAAATGCTGCCAATTAGACCTCTGAAACATAAATCACACTTTAGTGCTCTGTCACATCCAGTGGCTAATATTCAGCCTCCGGCTACTGACAGTCATTTATAGAATAGATTGAATAAATTCACGGCTCATGAATTCATTCATATCATCTTTCACCTCAAGAGAAGGAAAAATTTGATACATTTAATCTGTGTTTTCCTTTCAGTGTCATTCAGTAAACCGTCCATTCCCTAAATTTAAAGAAGTGCAGTAATATATGCAAAATTCTACAAATAATTGGATAATTTGGAAAATATTCACTTTCTTTTTGACTGTCAGATGAGTAGACTGACTCATTAAACTGTTTAACTGTGTGCTAATGTGCTATGGAATTTATTTTCTTGTTTCATGAATAGAATATATACATATAGGCTACAATGTGCTATAAATACTTCATTTTAAAGTGCTACTAGGCTCTTATTTTATTTTTAGCCTTTGGAGAAACATTCAAGTCATTTCAAATTTGTTTTGTGTGTAAAGCTAGGCTAGCAGGCAGTTAGCACTAGTGTCTTAGCAGACATTTAATAAGACAAAATATCTAATTCAGGATTAATCTGTTAGCTACAAGATCCAGTACAATGTCCCCCCTTTACAATGTTCTCTCTTTTTAGCCTAAGGATAAGAATGGATTCAAGTAATTTCAAGTTTGTTTCATGTGCAAAGCTAGCATAGGCTATGGTCAGCAACAGCATCTTAGCAGACGTTTAATACGCCACCTAATTTAAGATTAGAGAATAGAATGATCATAAAATAGAAACAATGTTCCCAAATGTTAGTCTAATAATTTATCTATAGTTATTAGCTTGTTGAAAAACTGGAAATGGAGTAGCCTATTGGGAATCAGTTAGCATTCCTACATCCATAATATGGTATTTATATTTTCTAAAGCTCATCCATTTACAAATTAATCGTATCCTCTTCCTTTAGATTTTGTAAAAGCCGTTAATGTAATAAATGTCATATTTTTAAGAAGCCAAGCGAACACACTGGCAAATAATCCCTTTAAAGCATTTGAATTTGATTGATATCACGTTACGGTCAATGAAATCTGTGTCTTTTGGACTCCCCCCTCTGGCTGTTTGAGAGCCATCCTGCTTTTGAATTGCAGTGTTTTGTTGCTTGTGATTGAGAAGCAGAGTAAAGTTTGCCTGAAGGCTCCAGACAGGGATAATAATGTCTGCGAGTAGCTCTGCACAAATTGTAGCCTTCAGGTTGACTTTTTCTGACATGCAATCCTGTTCTCTAACTGAGCCCCTTTGCTCTTTTCTTGCTGCTTCTCCTCTCAGTCAGGATGGATGGGATGGGATTAATCTAATTATTGCAGCAGAAGTCGCTTCTGAATACTTTTTATAACATTTCCTCAGCCATGAAAAGTTGAGCTAGCTGAGTCATTTTTTCACAGCGATGCTTCATTTCACACGTAGCTGCACAATCTGTCTGATGGAGGTTCAGAGCTTTGTTCAGTGAAACTTCACCAGTCTTAGATTTATTTCTGACACATTGCAATAAGAATTGGAAGAATGTTAAACACAGCCGCTGCTATCTGTTCCATATTTAGAGGTCGCAGCATACTTGGACCGACTTGGCCAGACTTCTCAGGTTCAGGGCGTTTTGGGCTCACGCCAGGATGTTAACAAAGCAATATCTAAGCTTGTTGTTATAAGGTTTAAGTCAGCAAAACAAAATCAAAGATGAATTTGTTGTGGTCTTGACCGTCTTGTTCTAATTCTGAGGTCATTGTCCGAGGGAAGAACAACTATATCTTTGTTGTCCGTCGTTCACCCTCAAGCTAAAAGAATGAGAGTGAGGCACAGACGAATGAGGGAATAGAAGAGGCTTTCATAACAACCCCACATTCTAATAATTGGCACTGATAGATGAAGGAAACCTAAATCCAAATAAAAGTAGTCCCCCTCTGTGTGGAGCAGCTGGAGCGCCACTGATTCATCAAAGAAGAATCTTCTTCAGCCATCATAAGACTTTAACACCTTAGACATCCACCGGAGAGACGAGAAAAAGTGAGTTTTTACTTGTAATTGACTCCGTTTGGGCTCCTGTGGCAATGCTAGACAGTTTAATTCGTCAATGCCCAAGAATGTTTTTACCTCCTCTGCCTGCAGTTTCAGTGTTTGCCATCTAACTATAACCTCCCTGGTCAAATTAAAAACAGTTTAGCCCCCTGCACTGGCTCGCATCACTGGCACATAAACACAAATTGCTTTGGTCATGTAAGACAGAGGCACTGTGATTATCTCTGCTCCTTTTACTCACAAATCAAACGCGGGTTCAGCCACAAGCCCCGATGCGATAAAAGTAGCTATTTCATAAAGGAGAGTGAAAATGAGAAGAGCACCATTTTTCTCTGAGGCTTAGCTCCATTGCAGTAGAGGAGCATGTCAGCACATCTGGCTCACTGAGAGGGATTTTGATCCTGACGATGAAGCACATCTTCAAACCACGGCAAACAAAAACTGTGGTGACAGATGGAAATGGATTCTGCTCACATGCAAGATTTAAGAGTAACACTCTCTGGCACTGACCTTTGAGAGGTGCCACCTGGTGATTGTGGGATTTAATTGAACTGAACAGATCCATAATTCAGGGTCCAGAACATCAAAAGGATATAGACATAATAAGGTTTAATCGCCAACTTTCTGGTGGCTAATGACCCCAAAATTAACTGTCGGGTTGGGTTAGACAGCTCAGTGCTTAACACAAACCTACCGGAGCTGAAATGAAATATGCCACTGAATTGAACTTTGAGGTTTCAGAGGAATTCTACGATACCAGCAGGACAGTGACAGAAAACCACCAGACAGGAAAAGCTGAAAGATGGTCCTCTTCTTTGGTCCCCTCTCCCACAGAGGCTTAGGTTTCTTGGCTGTAACTGATGGACCGTAAATACGTAAACTCTATACACAGCTACTTCTCCATATTTCACAGTTAGATGTTGTCAGGGTGGGTTGTTCTGTTCTTTTTTTTTTTCCCCTCATAAGATCAGGAATTCTGTTGTTAGGCTCCAAATGAAATGGAAAAACCACATGTAGGCTTCTTACGTTTCAGGCTTTCCCCCTCCTCAACATTAATATTTCATTTTTTAAAAAAAAATGATGACAATGTCTGTCATTATTCCATTATTCTCACTCTCCTCATCTCCAATTATTCCGACTGCAAGATTATATTGTGTATGTTTTATATTTGTTTCTATTTTAATTCTTGTCTTGTGTCTTTGTCTGATTTATTTCAAAATGGTCCTTTAAATTCAATCAGGCATTTTGATGAAGTGTAATAATCCTTTACTGTTTGTCTAGTTTTTAACACACAAAACACTTTTCGTTTGAAATGCTTTGTACATTTAGAAAGAATTAGACTAAACTTGGTTCCATTTCCTAATCTTGCTCACAAGGATGAAGTATTTCAAATTTACCTTAGCATACTAGTTTGTTTTATAAGCCGACAGGAGCCTGTGTTTATTGGTGATTTAACACTTTCAGCCAGCAGTCTTGTAACAGAGGTGGGTTTCCCTGCAGGTGTTTTCCATTATTTATTTCAGTATCCTATATGTTAGACGACTCAATAAATACCCTAAAGATTTATGTTGATAGCAATAAATTACTGTCACTTTCCAACATTAATGGAAAAAGTTCCATGAGTAATTCACAACAGTTTATATCTTTATGCAAAGCATGCTCAGAGGATAAAACCTTCTGAAGTAAAAAAGAAACAAAAAAAAGTACTAAAAGGTTATTGAACTTTAGCAGATTTTTGCACTTTAGCGCCCCCTAAGGAGCCAAACTCAGCATTCTTACATCCTGTCTCTTCTCTGAGTTCTGTCCAGCCAGTAAAAGTCAGTCCGATGTTGACTCGTCGTATCTCCTGCTTTGTGTCGTTCTTTTCCTCGCTTCCTCCGATTATGTCCTCACTCAGCCATGATATCCAGTTGGTTAGTCATTCAATACACTGCTACTCACTGAAGAATAAATAAATCATAAAATTTTATATATATATATATATAATATATTGTCATTACTTAGTCCTCCTCAGTGATAATTTGGAAAATAAAATGACAGAGCTATTTTTCATTATCATAAATATATATACAACTATGATAGATTAGTATTTTAAAGATATTTAAATAGAATATATAAAAATAAACTAAATTAAAGGTTGAATAACATTAAAAAAATAAAGAAAAGCTTAACACTGCATGTCTGAAGAAGTGAAATATCCTTTTTAATACCTCGTACTCCAGAGGGTTAATGGAAGCCATCAATGTCTGTAAATCTATGTGAATATTATTCCTTCAATATGCCGCTACACAACTTTTATTCATCTAAAATATTTAATTCTAACACCAGAACTGTCATACTTCATTAGAAAGGCAGCAAGCAGACGTTGGAATAAAGATAATTTAATTAAACTGAAGGTCCTGCTTTGGCAGGAAAACAAAGAACTGACAGATAAAGTAAAGCTCGGTTGCAGAAGCAGGATTGACATGGAACTAAAGAAACCAATGAGTATTTCTAGGAATTAACAAGGAGCAGGTCAACCAGTAACAGAGGAGCAGGTGTACAATGTGAACAGGAAACAAAAGACTCAGCCTGAACTTTAAGACAGCCTGAACTGAAAACCTGAACACAAACTGAAGAAATAACACCAGAAACAAATCTAACATGAACTAAACCAAAACAGAACCAAATCCCACAAAATCATGTCAAAAGATTACAAGTTAAAGATAAACAGATTTTATTTTAGCTGTGAAGATTTATTACATTTAAAAAAAAAAACATTACTTTTTTTTTTTTTTTTACAATAAATAAAAAAACAACTAAAATACATAGTTTATAGATCCATTTGTTCCTTTTCTTAATTACTTATGAATTTATTCTAATTCTGAAATCATTTTTAGAGGCTAACTCTGGTACCAAGGGAGCCCAGATTAACGACCCACTGTGCAGGTTTGAACACATCACACAAAGGAGGATTTCTAAGGAGCAAAGCTGAAATGATTTAAACTGGCGGCCACAATGTAGACCAAAAAAACATTATTATCAAGGAGGATGACCTGGTTCTATGTTACGTAACACTGAGGAAAATGAATAAAAGAAAAATGGGAAAAGAGAAATGAGAAAACACAACGGGGGGGACGAACGTTACCTCAGGGCTTAACATGCAACGCATGAAGAACAGTTTCACAGGGACACTAATGAGGTTGTATGTATGCTCTCTGGGTTGTTTTTTCATTCAAAAAAAAAAAAAGAAAAACAAGAAGTAATTTGTTGTTTTCTCCCGAACTTTAATCTGTGCGACAAATACATATTCATTGTTGAACAGATAATGGAAAGACATTCATTTCAGGATGCTTTTTTTTTTTACATACAGGGTTCATAATGAGGCCGTTGACCAGCTTGAGCTCGCCTCACACTTCTGCTGACACCTGCAACACCTCTGCAAAGTGGCAGGCGGTGGTGGTTTAATATACTGAGCTGGGAGGACTTCATAAATCTCTTGCACGCTGACTAATACTGCAGCTCTGGGGCCACTGGAGAGGGAGGGCCACTCTAGATGCACACTCACAAAATCATATTTCTATATTTATTGTCTGTATAAAAGTCAACTTCTGCAATGCTTCTTCATGAATTCAGTCACATAAATATAATTCTTCTGGAAAACAACAAGTAAAGAAACTAATTAAGAAAGAAACTGGATATATAGCCAGTTAGATGAAGGTCTGGTAATTACAAAGTGAAAATGTAACTCTAGATGACCTTGCAGTCCCGCGGCCTGGAGCACCAACGTGTTAATTAAAATGACACGAACTAAGCTCAACCTGAAACCTGAGGCTTAAACAAACACATACAAATCACAGCCCTGATGTGTCCAGCACCACCTCCACAGTGACTGGTCTCAGAGTGCAAGTGGGAAATCAGAACGGCTCCCTCGCTCATGCAGATAAATACACCTGGTTATTTAGACTTTTATGCAAACATTATATAAATATTGTCACAAAGTCGTTGACATGAAGTTGGGGCCCGCTGACTGCTGGTGCCTCCTGAAGTTTGGAGCCAAACACAAAGAGCTCTCTGTGTAACATGTAAGCATTCACACATGCTCTGACACTCCAACACCAAGCACCCAAACACCAGTAACACATTGTGTTAGAACCCTGCTGCTATTACAATTTGTGGCCATATTAACAATATACACCAGACATGATTTCTCCTCTAAATATTTAAATGTCTCTTAAATCCTCTCGTGTTTCACATGTGGAGTTATTTTCATCATTTGAAGAGAATAGACGGGGTCAGGACTGTGGCACTGAGCATGCCATTTTTCCAAACATAGCCAGTGTATGTTTGTGTGTGTGTCTTGTGCATTAGGGACCATGTGCTAGTGATTTTACTTTGACGCTGAGATGGCAGGGGCTGAGGTCTGGGCGGCCGAGTGCCGGCACCACCACTGTCAACAAGGACACAAGACTGTTGATATAATGATGGCGAGCTGGCTGCTGATTGGCTCTTGACTTTGCAGAGGTCCAACACCGAGCAGAGCGTCGTGCAAAACTGCCACTGACATAAAATAATTGAACAGAGAGGTTCAAGAGTTAGATGAGGGGATTCGTGCCACTCTCATTTCTCTTCATGGTTGACCAAACATGTTGTGTTTTTACAGTTAAAGCTGCAAAACTATTGAAGTATGAAGTAACCAAACTAGCAGCTGCATGCAGATATGTAGTCTCTTCTATTATATCTTCTGCATGACCACGTCAATATAGAGCATCTACAGTAGAATAGCACAAGTCAGGGCTCTTGGGTGTCAAGCTCTGAGAATGATGCACATCAAACAGAAACTAGTGACAATAATCACTGGTAGAGTGAGGTCTCTGCTGCAGGAAAACCTCTTTCAGCCTCTACTCATTCAGAGGCAGCAGCAGCTCTGAGCTGTTTGCACATGTGCAGAGTTGTTCCTCAGAAGGCTGAGAGAGAAAATATAAGAGACATGCTGACGCCTCTAACTTTCTTTCTTTGAGTTCACTCGTGCATGCAAATCTCAGCACAGACGTTGTCTTTTACTCATCTGGAAAGTGAGTTTATCACCTGATGCTGGAGTTTTAAAATCTGGGCTTTCATCAGAGCAGAGTTAACAGCTTCAAAATGCTTTAGATGGGTCCACAGGGTTTAGTTGAGTTTGGCAAGTTTATTTTTTAAGATAATAAAAGAAAACAAAGCTAAAACAAAACAGGGAATTGCAATAGTACTCAATAACAAAGAAAAAAACAAACAAACAATACTCATAATAATAATTTCCTCTAAATACTTCCGGTCTAAACAAAGGAGAAGGCAGAAGTAAGGACTTTTCAAGGCATACCCCCTTTTATGTTTGTTTATTAGGGAAGTGTTATCATAAATTAATATTCAATATATCACAGAAGCACTCAGAGCGCAGACCTCTGCCAACATGTTGTAAATGTTTTTCCAATAGTTTTGAGTAAGAAGCAGTAATCGCACAATGATCCCTATCTCCCCACAGTAAAGAATCCTTTGCACAATTCCTGGATCCAGGCGGTGATCCGGATCACTCCCAAAATCTAATCATTTATTCCTTATTCCATTTCTGAGATTTCCTGAAAATTTTATCAACATCCGTCCATAACTTTTTGAGTTATGTTACTAAAAGACAGACAAACCGATGCCGCCTAATACCTGCACCCTAACAAGAAACGCAAAGTCGACCGTTAATTTTCCTCCAACAACAAAACAAGTAAGGGATAATGCCCGACGAGGTGTCCGTTATCAGAAATTATACCATGGTCTGGGTGAATACTCGATTCTGGGCGCGTCTCCACATTCACTATAAAATCACGTGTTTTGTCTTCTGTCTTACCATTGTGATAAATAAACGGTGAATTAAACTCTAAACCCAGCTCACGTTCCATAGTGGGGGAAAAATCCCACTTTTGGTGAATTCTGCTTCACAAGAGCTGACAGTAAAGGATCAAAGAGCGACGTCGCTGTATGTTCTGACTTTCTGCTGCCACGCCGTTGATGGTGAAATGTGATAGAGATACTGGCA
>JBBBVU010000015.1:25522816-25533658 GCA_037177055.1 Atherinosoma microstoma | reverse complement strand
TCTATCTATCTATCTATCTATCTATCTATCTATCTATATATATATATATATATATATATATATATGTATTTATATATATTCATGCAAATAAAATCTAAATCACAGCACGCATTAATAATTAATAAACCCTGTCCAGTTAAAATAACATGTTAAAAAAGACATTAAACCATGGATTAACACATTTTACAGATTTTAACCCAAAGAGGAGTGAAGAAAGTTCCTCTTTAAATACCTTAATGCAAATTTTGCAGCACACGCCTCAAGATTAAAAGACTTCTATTGACAATTCACCACATGTCAGAACATACGGAGGGATCAAAATATTGTTCTCTCTCACCATAGAGACTACAACACATACTGAGGCTGATTCAACTTACTCTTGGAAAGGAATGAAAGAGGTTAGCTAAATGTATGTGATGCTAGTAAAACTAGCTAGCAAACATTAGCAATCTGCCTTTGTACCAAAATTTCTGAAATGTCGCAACCCTCACCTGTTAATACTGTTAACCAAAGCCATCACTCTTTTTTGATAATTATGCAGCAAATAATTAAAAGGTAAACCAAGTGAACTTAAAAAAATAATTGTTAAAATGCATAAATATAAAATGTATAAATTTCCAACATTTTGTGCCAATGATGCTATCCCATGAACTCCATCAGGGAAGCACTGTGCAGACTAGGTCAATAGCCATAATATGATTCATGTCAGATTAACTGGAGCTAATAGCAAAGGTCAGAAACAAAGTGAATACTGGATTTTTTTTTTTTAGATAAAAGCATACATTGACCTACATACCATCCCGTTTCAACACTCTGCTCTCGTTAATGACATCACCTCAGATTTGACTGTGAGAGCTGTCATTATATAAGTCTGAAAACACACGTTCACGTTCAGGGTATTGCAGGGTCAAAGTCCTGCTCCTCCCTCCTTTCTTGGAAAAGGCTGGAAAGTCTCATTAAGATTCAGTCCTAACCCTGACCTTGAGACTTCATAACAAGCCCTCATGTGTAATTTTGATGATTATTTTTACCTTTTGATGGTTGCTCACAGTTTCACGGCCACCAGCTGCAGCTGCTGTTGGTGTCTCACATATAAATGATTCCAGGGAAGAAATGAGAATGTATGGCAGCAAATAAGATCATAGAAAAGGAGGCGATGCTATCTAAAATATGCAAAATGGGCAATTTCCCATTTCTTTATTTTTGACAAAGAAAAGCAATTAACGGGCAGCGAGGCCGCTAATATTTCTCATTACAGACCTCTCAGAGCGTTAGTGAAGCACCATACAAAAGGAGAAATTACACTGGGACGGAGGAAGAAAAGCAATAAATGTGAATCTTAGCTAAAGAATGCAGCTATTTCTTAACTTTCTATGGTTGTGCTATAATGTAAATTAACTTCTGTGTGGACTTTAAGTATTGGTAAGGGGGGAGGGGCAATTATTCCCATCTAAATGTATTTATGAAGCTCTTGTGTGGTTTAAATGCAATAAGTTGCAGAGATTTTTCATTTACAATTAGAAACGAATGAACAGCAACATTGTTTGTACATAATGTCATGGCATATTTTTATATGCAACAATTTATGACACTTTGCGAACCCTGGGAGCCACACTAATCCGAAAGATTATGTTTAATGGTTATCTAATAACAGCTGAATCTGATGCAAACTACATCACAGCTTTTGAATGTTGGTAACTTTATCCAGTCCTGTGGATAAACTGAGGCTTCAAACTAGTTTGCACCTGCACAAATAATTGGTGATACAAGGCCAGGAAGAAACAATAGACTGGATAATAAAGATGGGTGTAGTCTGCAGGTTTGAAAAATGAAGCTAATGGGAAAATGCCCTGAACCTGCTTTCTTTCTTTCTGCAAAAACATATCAGATTGTATAGAAGTCTAGAGGAAAATGGACACAGTTTTCATTTGATTTATTACTACAGTGAATGTTTTCCTTTGGATCTTATGGCCCCAATGCAAACTTTAAATCTCACATAGTATAACATACTGCTCTGGTCCCAGTAAAATAAATAAGAAAGCAGGATAATCTTTTTCCTACTTTTTTAAAATTAAAAATAACTTTTTTAAGCATAGTGTCCGCTACAATGGAGCCATATTTAAAGGCAGTTTTTTTGTATATGCATAGTTGAGGATGGTATATTTGCAAATTGGCCTCTTCATTGGACATTAGAGAGCCATCCAAAACACTGCCACTCGCTGAAGAATAAATATGTAATAAAATTGAATACATATACATTCAGTGTGATTACCAAGCTTGTCTCAGTGATAAAAGGGACAAGAAAATGATACAAGTGTATTTTTATAGAATAATAAAAAGTCATAAACACATAATGTGATTATTTAATTTGGCTTCCTCACATGTGAGGTACATGTGAGGAAGTTTTGGGAGGTCTTATCACATAACCTTCATCTGGACTAAAAAAAATAACAAACACACAATAAAAGACTTCCAACTTCCATCCAGGGAAATATAATCTCTGTCTTCACAAAAAGACACAAACCCACCACCAAGGCAGAAGTACATAGTAAGGGTAAAAAAACAAAAACATAGTAGCATGTGCAGAGCTGGTCTGTCTTGTGTCATTATTGTTAGTGTTTAGTTTCTTTACATGGTCATATTGTTGTGAAAGTGTTGCTTGATTTGGATGACAAATGAGAGGAAATTGTGTGTGACATGTTTATTTAGCCGTTTGCTTTCTGTCGTCGCTGCTGCCTCTGTTCTCATGCGCTCGACAGACATGATGCTGATTCAGCTTGTTGAAACGTCCACCGAAGCCAACAGCGCCAACACTCAACTCTAACACTCTGCCCCCTGCTCTAATCTCATTGTTGTTTTCTTTCAGTTTTTAAAAATTGATTCATATTTAAAAAAAAGAAAAACCCAAACAAAAAGAAACAAAACGACCAAACTAAACCAATTTTTTGCTGTACACCTCAACAGCCCGTGGCTGAATGATGATATGCAGTTATCCATGTTGTCACTGCTTAAAATTGAGATTCCTGCATGGTTTTTTGCTAAGTTTGATATTGAATTGGTGTGTTATTGATTTAAAATGACTGCATCAGCCTAATGAAATGATCATTGTAAACAGAAAGACTATTGGTATCTAATCACTTTACTACAATAACTTGTGTTTTTATTCTCTTAGAATGAACCATCTACTTGCTGTGGGTCCACATACATGGCAGCTGCCATATTTGTGACACCATTTTTGCTACTGTACCTCTGAATGGGTCATTCTAAGAGAATAAATACATAACAGTTATTTTATTAAATTATTCGATACCAATAGAAACACAGTTTTTATATCAACTGGTTGTTTTGATTTTGAAAGTGCACCATGGCTTATTCATCAAAGAAACGCAAGAGGACATTATCAGAGGATGCGAGTAAAAGACAGAGAGAAAGAGACAGTGCAAGACATAAGACAAAAGACAAAGTCAGATGGGGCGTGTCTCAATCAGCACACTTTTGAACACTACATTTAAGTGCATAGTGCGTTCACGCACATTTAGTTAAAAACTCAGTGCACTGAAAGTATCCACTGCCCAAAAACGGCCGAAAATCTAGTGTAGAATGATGTACACTACTCGCACTAAACAGACGCCATGTTGGCGACGTAGAGGAAGGGGCGGGACTTATACCGACGTAGTACAGTTAGGACAATAAATGTTAGCAGTTTTTAGCCGGTTTAGCAGACGTAAACAGGTTATACGTGCTACAAATAGTTAATGTTATAGTTCGTGGACATTTATTTGGCGAATATTTTCGACGAGCTGGAGAGTCGCGGACAAATGCTGGTTCATCACTAAAGTAAGTGCAAAATGTCAGTGCTCCATTTGGGTCAACACTTATCCACGAAAGTGTGCACTACAGAAGCAAGTGCACAGTGCACACTACATTCCAGTGCACTTACGTATTGAGACACAGCCGTTGACTTTTACTAGCTGAAGAGAGCTCAGAGAAGAGAAAGGAAGCAAGATGCATGTTGAATTAGCCGTCGTTAGGGGGCGCCAAAGTGCGGAAATCTGACAAAGTTCCCTAGTGCAGCTTTAGTAATCGTCCTGCTGTCGGTCACACAACCACAAACTACAGAGGAATGTCTCTCACACACACAAACACACACAAAGACAATGTCAAGTCTATACGACAAAAAGACGTCAGGAGCAAAAATGTGTCACCTCAGTAACAGGATAGTAAAGAGAAGTTTAGGAGCGCTTTAAAACGGAGTCTGTGTCCTAAACACAACCTGTTGGTATTACATAGCATTTACATACTTCCTACTGAGACACACCCATTTGTGTATTTTAGCTAAATGAGGTGTTTGAGTGACACGTAGCTCTTTGTGGTTCAATTTGCTCTCAACTCATTATAAATCACAGACAGCAGAAAACAGCATTTAATTATAAAAAGAGATCTTCTGATCTAACCTTAGATGTTTTCACCTTCCCTGCCTCTCTCCAAAACCTTTTTGGACTCCTGTCAAACTTCATGAGCAGGATACAAAGTTATTTCCAGAGGTCTCTCCAAACTCAGGCTCATCCATCACTGCGATCTCTATTACGGAGAAGTTCCCTGCTGTGGTCAAAGGCTGTGATAACAAGACAGCGTGGAGACAGATGTGTATGAAGGTGACCGGAGTGCATGCTGAAAATGGAAAAAGCCAGCAAACGCCTTTATTAATTATTGAGGTTTTCATGAAGAAAACGACTTGTGAAGTTTAGGGTTAAAGGAGAAGAAGGCCAGTCACCGGTCACGCTGAGCACCAGCTGACCTACACCCAACTTATTGCTTCCAGCTTTCCTTCTCTACCCATCCAGATTTGACTTGTAGTGCATACAGTGTTTAATCACACAGTAATGACCCTAGAGTTGTCCATCATCTTCAGTTGGGCACAGTCATGCTTTTAAGGCACAGCGGGGTATTACTGCCTCACCTCTTCAACCTTTCCTTCATTCATCAGTTTCCTTTGAGAATCCAGGACATCTTTTCCTCCATGTAGTGAAGGAAACCTCAACTCCTCAACATGTGATGACTTCTTTTTTTAAATCTTTTTTTAAACTGATGGTTACTTCACAAAGAGCCAAAACCTCTGGGACGGAGTGGCTGCTCGTATTCTCATGTTGTGTGACCCTATTGTCTCCCTTGTGTTTTCCCTGCTGTCAGGAGGGAAGTGTGATAAAGTTCCCTTTTCTTTGCCTGTCTATGTTTGACTGTCTTTGCAGTCAGTGGTTGGGCTCCTCCTGCTGTGGGAGGGGGACTTTGGGCGCACAGGCGATTGTTTTACGTGAGGTTACAGGAAGGTCAGATCTAAAATCAATGAGGAAACAGCTCTGCTGCTCTAAACTCTATTTCTGCCAAGCAGGCTCCTCAGAGAGGAGCTGGGATATCAGAAGCCCCAAATGGGAGGATCATTAACATGACAGATAGAAGGAAAAGGAGGGATAAGAGGAAGAGGAGAGGGGAAATGAACTAAACAAGAGAAAAGAAAGCTCTTACTTGTGTGAAATATGAAACGCGCTGGTGTAATGGAAGTAGAGAGTTTTCCTGAACACATTCTGGGAGCTAAGCAGAATTTTTGCCTCTGGATGAACTTCAACGCTGAATATAGCAGGCATAGTTTAATACTGCACGTGCACCACTATAGGTTTTAACCACGTAACGCTGCAGCAGTCATCCATATCTGTGTAAGAATGGCATGAATTATAGAAATTTTAGAAATACATATATATCTTTTTAATCTAATTCCAAAGGGAAGATTAAAAAAGAGCAGCCACAGTTTCTGTTAGAAAATATACATAAAAAATCTTCTTCATAGTGTTACACAAGGCAATAATGTTCACAGTGTCTTTGAGCCTTATAGGAAACCTCAGGGGGTTGCTTTAATGTTCTTTTCCTTTTTCTTTTTTCCTCCCTGCGCGCTCGGAGCAGAGCGGATATTGCAGATTGGAAGCATACAGTGAGTTTATAAAATCTCACACTGATTATGAGCAGTGTGACTTTCACGGTATTTTCCTCAGAAGCTCTGAACCAAAAATGGTTTTAGTTTTTAAAAGGTGCCGAACTTTGGATTTAGTTCCACTGATGGGAAGACAGCCGAGCATTCTCAGGGGGCTGTTTCCATAGGTCACCCCTACCTAGAGTCGATTTATATTAAATGAAATAAAAAGAAGAAATACATTAATAATCCCTGTAGGAAAAACATTATGTTGAAGTGGTTTGTTTTGTTTGTTTTTTTTAGAATATAAATAATTCATTTGTAAAGAAAAAAATAAAACTTGGTCATTTAAGGATGATGGTGGTTGGCAGGAATGACCTCCTGGACCTTTCTGTCTTGCAGCAGACCTGAGGAAGCCTCCGACTGAACATACTCTGTTGTTGTTTATTCACTGTGTGGAGAGCAGGGGGTTCCCCGAAGAGCACAGAGGGCCCCCGAGGCTTTGACCATTCAGAGCCATTGGGATTAATGTCCACACAGAGATAAGTTGAAGTGTGCCCGCTCAAGTTTTTTTAATCATCTGGACATTTCGTTGACATGGAACTGGTGTTTTGTGAGCCTGAAAATCTGAACCTTTTAAACCACATCCCAAAGTCAGTAAATGGGGGTCATCTGCTATACAATATTTTAACACATGTATTCTTCGTCACCAAAAAAATGGCTACAACTTGTGCATCCATTTCATTTTTGTTCATGTAGTGGGGTTTAGTGACGCCAGAACAGGTGGGGCAGGGGGTCCACAGCTTTTTAGTATTTGGATGAAGGGGTTCCTCGAGGAAAATAGGTAGGGAACCACTAGTGTAAAGGGTATGAAGGATTCTCCATTATCGTCATTATGTACTGTTTATTCTGAATATGCAAATAGTACTAGCTTCCCAATCACTAACAAACAAACTGTTTGTACATCATAATATAGAGATACATTTCGGGAAGCAAAAATAAAACAGAAAAAAAAAGAAAATATACCTGCTAAACAATAGATTTTGTACATTTTCTTGAGCTGGTTAATATGTGGACCTTTTAACTGATAACCTCTCTCCTGATTCCTTAATAAATTTACGATATTTTCCAGTAATTGTCTGTTTTTTTCCTGAAACCTGATGACTGCCATTTGGAAAGATACAATCTTAGTTTTGACCATATAATACGTGGGTCTGTGTGTTAGCTGACTTTGTGTGAAAAGTCCGTATTGCTGTTTTCTGCAGGATGACGAGTGACTGTAATGAATTTTTGTAATTATTTTTTTTTAAATTCCTGGTTTATAACTATTTCCACTTGATTAATGCTTTCACCTGAACCAAGTCATTAGTAAAACTGACCAAGTTTAACCACCTTGACACTTTACAAATTTCATTGATATAGAGGATAAACAATTTTAGGGCCCAATACAGACCCCTGGGGCTCCCCTGACACCACAAGCAATGTTCAAATATCTAGAGCTGTGATTACCCAACTCTACAAACTGAGGAAGGTGAGATCAGAAGGAGCTCAGCTTCCTCAAGAAGTGGTTTGCTTTAAAGAAAAATGAAAAAAAAAATCCAAGAAAGAAAGATTAACAAAATCTCATAAGCCAATATTTTGTTCACAATAGCACATTGAGAACATATTGAATGTAGAAAAAGAGAAATTAGATTATTTTATAAAAAGATAGAACAGTTCATCTTGAATTGGATGTCAACAACATGTCTCCAAGTTGGAAGAGGAGCAACAAATGGCTGGAAAAGTAATTTTTCCCAGAGAAACAGCTGGAAAAAAATGTTGCCACTAATTAAGTCAAATGGAAACAGTAAAGTGAAATGATTGGGTTTAAAAAGAGCACCTTAGAGGGGCAGGGTCTCTTGGAGGTAGAGATGTGCGGATGTTCAACAAGCCGCAAAAAACGGCATCTATAAATTGTGAAGCACTTTTAGAATAATGCTCTTTGATGTAAAATTGTGAAGGCTTTGAATTTTTCCATCATCCACAGTACATGATATCATCAAAAGAGACAACGCTGCATGCAAGGGCACGGTTGAAAATAAGCAATGGATGCTTGTGATCTTCAGGCCCACAAGCAGAAATTCTCTCTGAGCCAAACCTCATTTAAAATGAACTGAGGCAAAGTGGAAAAGGTTACGCAGTCAATGGAAATTTGAAATTCCCTTGGAAATCATGGATGCTGGATCTTCTGGACTAAAGAGGTGAGGGACTTGTTATTAGCGCTCAATTAAAAACCCTTCATCTCTGATGGTATGGGGTTGCATTGGTGCCAATAGGAACTGGCAACTCACAAACCTTAGGTACTGTTGATGCTTATATTGGTTTCAGAGCAACATATGTTCTAGATGGCATCTTTTTCAGGCAAGACTTTGCATATTTAGGAAAGCAATGCAATATCCCATTACAACTTTATAGTTGTAGAGTCCGGGTGCTGGACTTACCTGCCTACAGTATAGACCTTTCAAACATTTGCCACATCATGAATTGCCAAATAAAACTGTTGAGCATGAATCCTGCATCAGACCAGAAAGGGACAACATTCGTCTCCTGAAACTCCAGAAACTGGTCTCCTCACTTCCCAGAAATCCACACACACTTGTTAAAAGAAGAGAGGACAATGCTACACTACAGTAAACACAGACCTTTCCCAACTTTTTAGAGACATGTTGCTTAGATCAAAGTCAAGACTAGCTAATATTTTTCATTAAATATTAAAATGTCTCACCTTCCTTTAGCCTTTTGTAGTAAAATCAATCATATCTGCTTTGAAACTAAGGACTGTAGTGACTCAAAGACGCAGAAAAGGAAAATAATTATTTGCCTTGCTCAGTCTTGTAATGTTTCTTCATGTGGAGAAGAGAACTGTGAATGCATTTATTAGTATGACCCAGGTCGGGATCTCATCCCTCTGAGCCTATTTTCTGAGACATTTAGTGTCCTCCTGGTGTGTGGTGAATGTTGATCTCACCTAGCAGGCAGGACACGAACAAGAGGATGTGAACTGACAAGCACTTAATGGATGAACTCCGCTCGTAAATGCCAGTCAGAGTCCAAGCGTTGCTCCAGTGAAGTGCCAGCCCCACCTGCCTGTGAATCTGTATTTCATCTTTTCATGAAGCCTATGGCGGGAGAGAGAAAAGAAATAGGGAAATGTATGACAATTCCAATCAAACAATGGATAAACTTACATCAAGTCCATATAAATGCAGACTACTGAGCCCAGCTCAGCAGTCACATACTTACTTTTTCAAAGCCTTTCAGCCATGTCACAGAGTATTAGATTGAGTCTGATGGTGAGAAGACTTACCTCAGTAGCTCTTATACTTCATGCATTTATGGCAGCTTTATGACTTAATGTGCATCAAAGTTACTTCCTAATTGGAGTTTGAATTTTTGCTGAATGTAGAACAAGTTCTGCAGTAGCTGTTATGTTATTTTTGGCATAAAGGATGATAGAAAAACTCATTGTGCAACAGCAAAGGTTTAACTAAAATGCAGATAAATGAAACTTTCTTTTTGGCCTAAAGTCTTCATGTGAATGTGAAATGCTGCTGTCACACTGATGAGCAAAGTATAGATGACATTTTTGGGAATAAAGCCATCCAAGTGTTTGAAGTTTGACTGTGGGAATCCAGACAGTGCGCAGATGATTCACTGTATTTATCCATCGCTGTTGAGACTGCACTCGAGAAAACATCAATTACAGCAGGATTTTTCTGGTGGCATTTGAGTTTAGTGCGAGTGGTTTGGCTGAACCGGGAAAGCAAAGGCTGTGTGATGCGTGTTTAGAGAGCTTTGACACGGTCCAGATCTCAGTTGATCCTTCCCCACTGAAAAAGCACATGTCTTTGGGGACAAGAAGATTGATGCTGCTCCCATTGAACTCTAGGATATCCCTGTCCTTAGCTGGGCAAAATTTCGGGGTTTGTGGGTAATGGGGGGAAACCACTTCCCTTGCTTGTTAAACAAGACCATTAAAAAGCATTATGTGCTGGAATCTGGAAAGGCTTTTGCATGTCATTGCTTGCATCTGTTGGAGGGCGTTTCTTGGTTTCTAGTTTCTTTTGATTATTCTAAAATACAGTAATTCTGCTCCCAAGTGTTATAGAGGTTAGTGAAAATACTGAGACTAAAAGAACGACCTAGTGGAGAGGAGCTAAGTACCCAACCTGCATGAGGCAAAGACAATTTTTTTGCCTACATAATTATAGCCATGGTTAAAAAAAAAAGAAGAGAAATTCTTGTTTTTATTTGAAATATTCCCAGCAAAGGCTGCTGGGAAATACTGATCAAAAGTGACATTTCTCAGAGTGACTTCAAAGCTTCTCTCTCCCAACATGCTGCACATCCCATGATCTGAGCCTTCCAGAGACATGTCATACACTCAAACTGGGATAAAAATCACATGCTTTCCAGGTTTCACTGGTTGGGATTAAGTGGTGTGGTGGGGTTTGGTGGTCTGACAAAATTATTTCTGTGTGGATCAAGAGTTTTACAGATGAATGTAAGTCAGTGTTTTAAAGTTTACAGCTTCATTTATGTTTAAAGTAATTAGGTCAGATTTGTGTTTTACTAGTTCAGAAGAAATGATAATGTAGACCTAAATGTTTTAGGCCATTGGCGGAATATTTTGCATAAAATAAAGACTCTTCGGTCATTTTTTAGGTCCACCTAAAAACTGGATTTGACCTCCTTTTTCCTTCAGAACTGCTTTAATTCTTGGTGTTATAGATCCAGCAAGGTGATGGAAACATTCCTCAGAGGTTTTGCTCAATATTGACATGATAGCATCACACAGTTGCTGCACATCCATGATGAGAATCTCCCGTTCCACCACATCC
>JBBBVU010000015.1:25470124-25484666 GCA_037177055.1 Atherinosoma microstoma | reverse complement strand
TGATGCTATCATGTCAATATGGAGCAAAATCTCTGAGGAATGTTTCCATCACCTTGTTGGATCTATGACACCAAGAAATAAGGCTGTTATGAAATAAAAATGAAAGTACATATAAAATGGAAGGTTAGTGTTTGGGTATCAGAAACCAGCAACTTAAAAAGTCCATCATACCACAACCGTTTCACTTGGTTTAGAGTTGATTCTGAAATAATCTCATTCAGTATTAAGTTTGGACATCATCTTCATGTTATAACAAAGGAAGGGAGCTTCATATGTGATCGTCTGGATCAGCACAGAGTACCCATTGATACTTTAACCTCAGAGACCCCAGTGGACAGATTTTAATTTTGAGGGCAGTGTTTCAGCAACCACACTGAAAACATGTAGGCTAAGCATGTGCAACACACTTTATGTCCATTTAACCCACAACAGAGGATCAGACTGTAAACTTTTTATTTCTTTTTTTTAGCGACTATAAGTTAGCTTGTATGTTCTAAACATTTTGCAGCCTTCGTTATACACTTTAATGTGCTTGTTACTGTTGGAATGTCATCAAAGTCCATCCTTGGACCTTAAATCTGTTTACAAATGTATTTTATCATAGTGGTAGAAAGCTGTACCACCAAATTCAAAATACACACACCAGCAGACGAGTATTAAGTCGACAGCAGATGCACCTATAAGCTACAAGCAGTAGCAGCAGAACTGCAGTATCCAGTTTTTTTGTTGTATTCTGAGGTAGCCCTGCTTAACCCCCATAAATGACAGTGACTATTTGCACACGCTGGCTTAGGTGTGATAGATTAACTGCAGCTGATATATGGCACTGTATATATTATCATTGTTACCATGGTATCACCATTTCAATAAACCCGAAGAATGCCGACTTACAAGTAACCAAACATCTTTAAAAACAGCACTTCTGCAGGGATGTTTGTAAGGTTTAAACCTCATCTGACCGAGCCAGAACCCTTCCTTTGCCCCGAAGATGACTCTGCACTGCCCTCATCGTTTGACATGTTGCACCTCTGATGGATGTTTGCCTTCTGGACAAGGTGGCCCTGTGCTTTCATCAGGTCCTCAGCAGGAAGGCAGACAGTCAGAGGGAGCTGGGCGAGCATCCCCTGCCTCTGCACCAGGAGATAAAACAACCGTCCCATGTCACCGAGCAGGAGATAAAACAAGGCTGCTCTTCACAGATCATACATCAACATTATACCATCTGACGCCAGGAAGCAGCAAAGCATGCTGGGTAGATGACATACCTGGAAAGATGGATCTCTCTAATCTGAGGAGTAAACACTTACATTTTGCAGGGATGTGTTAAAGCATGTCCTCTGGAAGATGGTTTCAGTTGAGCTGAGATGTAGAATTTGCGATTTCATGCACTTATTGAATTTATGTTATTTAATTGTTAATATAAGTCTTACATGTAAGATTTTTTTTTTAAATTATTATTATTTCGGTAGAATTAATCCTATTTGGGTGTGTGACAGTGGCATATTATCACCCCACTATGCTGCTGGCCTGACAAGTACATATATAGAGGTGTCTTTTGTCACACCTTTTATCTGGGAATCAAAATGCATCACTGTCACGTCTTTCCCATGAGCTGTCTCTTAAACACTGACCGCTCGGTGATTTTTTAAGGAGACCTTGGCCATCGTTGTTCCGACGAGGCACAGAAAGATGACTTTGAAGGTCTTCATCTTTCACCTCAGGGTGCACACCATTATTTTAGTTTTTCCGTGCGCGTCCATTTCCCTTCACAGGACGCCATGAACACGCACGACACTTCCACCCAGTTTGATCCCTTCACCGAGCCGAGCGGTTTCCAGTTGCTGTCTGACAAACACTTGACATCAGAATCTCATTGTATCACTCCACAGTTCCTCTTTGTGTTCTCAACCTTTCAAACTTGATTATTCGTGATTGTTCTGTTATCCTCCGAACATACCGGAGCCACCTGTCATCCCTCTTGCCACTTAACTAAATGTGGTTTTCATTTCTTCAACGTGGTTTTGATCTTTGCTGTGAGCCGAGCTGCCTTCTCCTCTTTCCACCACTGTGAGCTGGATTATGGCGCTCAGATGCCCCGTGCTTTGCAATAGGGGGATTGTTTATTTGAAGAACTGGTACTCATACTGTCTCAACAACCTCCCAGTCAAGTGCACCGCAAGCTTTAATTGCTGGAGTTTGAAATGAGGCTCCATTAAAATGAATGACCTTCATTAAAGCGGTATTAAGGGACAGATGCCTTCATTGGTGGGGTGAACATGCAGCAAGAAGGGGGTGGATTGGGAGCACTTGTCCAGACTCACAAGTGCCTGAATAAACAGCTCTGCAGGTTTTTCTTTCTTTCCACCCTTTGAGCGAAGCCCCACTGCGACTGCCATCGAGATTACAACCACCTGGCTGGGCGTCCTGCTCCCTCTGCCCCTTACCCCAAACATTTTAATCATAGATGAAATTCATTTATATGTTGCGATAATTGTTCCTAATTGTTTCTTTGAAGAGGAGTGAGACCAGCAGCATCTGGCTGACATATGGCGTGATACATGTGAGAGGGACTTTGTGCCCAGCAGGAAACTGTGGCTCTGATCGGATCTCCATCTCCCATTTAGCCAGAATGCTGTAGTCCAAGCTTTGCTTCTGAGGTAATGAAGCTGGCTTGGTGGCTAAGTTGGACAAAGTCTCTCCACATGTGTGAGAAACTGAATGTGTGTTCTTCACATTAGGAACTCAGCAATGTCGACTTCATTCGTGGGGCCTCCTTGATTGTAGTTGTACAGCATTTGTCACCATAGATCATAACATTCTTCTTAAAAAACCTAGGAAATAGGGTATCAGAGGGGTGGAACTTCATTTAGTTACAAGTTATTTAAAGAACAGATGACAGTTTGTTAAAATAAATAATATAAGACACATGCAATACATCTGGGGTACCTCAATGGTCTGTCCAAGGTCCAAAACTCTTTATTTTGTATATTAATGATATTGTTAATGCATTTAAACTGCTAAAATGTATTATATTTGCAGATGATACAACTTTTCTTTAATGCAGATGACCATATAGAGCCTGTGAAAGAACTGAAGTAATGTTTTAATGTAAATAAACTATCCCTAAATCTTGATCAAATATATTTTATGGTATAGAGGTACAAACTTTGAAATTACATTGGATATAGAAGGTATTGGTATTGACAGAGTAAGAGAGATTACATTTTTGGGTGTTATTATTGGTGAAAAAATATATATTTATATATCATTGAAGTCACATATAAAAACAATTGATTTGCTTCATAAAGTAAAGAATTAATTGGAAAAATAATGCCCAATATCTACTGTAAAGTTATTGATTATTCCATTTCTGACTTGGAATATGGGGATCTGGATAAGAGTGACAGGAATCATTACTAGAGGCAGATATAGAGATCCATCCAGCCATTATTCTCAAAGTTACAGTAATTAACATTTAATGATCCAGTTGATTACAGTGTCCTGAAGATAATGTATAAAACTCAGGAAATATTTACCAATTAATATCCAGAACGATTTGAAAAAAGACTAATTACAATTTGAAAGGATGTGAGATATTTATAAAACCAGAACAGAAGTGTTGGAGCGATGTGTTTCTGTTTATGGAACAATCTGGATAAAGAAATAAAAGAAGTCAAATAAAATATTGTTTTTTCAAAATATTATCAAAGCATGTTGGTCTGCAGCTGTTTTTAGTTAAGTTTTATTATCTGGTTTAATTATTAGTGTGAGACGGGCAGATTATACAAGATTTTTCTTCTTTCTGCTCTTTTTCATTCAAGTGTTTGAGATTCATTTTTGTATTAAATGTTTTGTTTCTTAGAGAATTAAATATATGTATAAATAAATTTAGATAAAAACAGTGCATTGCACATGCCTGCAGACCGTGTGGCCTCGTGGACAAATGCACACAGTGCACGTCAATGTGTTTTTGCAGTAATGAACTCAGAGATGCATGCATTAAGCAGACATATACTTTACGCATCATTATCCCAGGAAAAGTTATCATCATGGACAATTCGGCATCATGTTGCGCTTCCATTGCCAACAAACAATGCGACAAGTTGGAAGTAAAGTGGTGCAATTTGTACCATTTTCCATTTAAAAATGGATCAAAACATTTAAAATTGACCAAACTTCTGTGAAGAGACATAAGTTTTGATGTTAAGTCCAATATATTTATGTATGATGTGGCAGAGATAGCTACAGAGGTTAGCATGCTAGCTAGCAACCAGAAGACCAATTAGTTCCCCAAAATTGATTAGGCTATAGACCGTTCCAGTTTTCTCATAACTCTGAGTGCCGGAGAGTAGATGACGTCATAACCAGGCAAAAACTCTTGTTCGTCGTTCCCACTGCAACAGCTTGGAAAAAATGGACACCTCCAATACAGCCAATTTACATCTACAATTATATATCAATAATTAACTTATTATTATTATATTAATTAACAATTATATAACTACAAAAATCCCAAACAAATTATAAAATGTGCACTATGACATCTACCAAAATTACACACATTTACGCCACGTCACAAACAACCCCACAATAACAATTTAACGTGTAACGCTATTAACACTAGAAATTGAATCGATACTAAACAAAGAAATGAGATGAAGACAACAATGGGCTACTGGTGGTTCTGGGTGCAGCCATCTTGACATCTCCGTTTGTGAAAAAACTTGTCACGTCGTCATTTCTGGGAAAAATTTCTTCAGAAAACAACCTTGGAAGACAACTGGAATGCACTGTTAGTGTGTCTGTATTATATAAAACTTTGAGGGAGATGAAGTGCTTCTTAGAGAGAGTTAACCTGGCCAAAGTTTGGTTTTATCCTCCTGCATACATACAGCACTTTCTTACAGAAGCTGAGAATGGCTACGACTGTTGTTATTTATTTTTGATGCTACTATCTTGAGATGACTAGTTAATTATTCTGTTATCTCGAGATCACAAAGCTCTTTTTTAAGTAGCCTGAGAAATCAGCCTTTCCTTTTCTTGAATCAACCACCTTCTGTAACTGGTTATCCCAAGATGATAAGCTTTGTTTTTGTAGAGATCATGAGACGATCGAGGTGCACTTGAAAATGAGCAGATGGCACCTAACTGGATCGGTCCTTGTCACAACTGGTCAGAATCTGTACCAGTAAGTTAAAACACGTTTTGACTTTCCTGGAAGCAAACTAAAAAGAAAAAGTTTATAACAATAACTAACAGTGACAAAAACAAGCCTTGTTATCTTGAGATAATGATGATAAAAATCGTTGATTGTTAAAACACAGTTTGTACTTCCCACTTAATTTCCAATACAATACAAGCATTCAACTACCTTGTGTATGTAGTTGAACACTTTAAAGATGACATCTGGGTTTGTATTCATGATGTACAGATATTTCTGCCAATCTTCAGCCTCTCAGTTGCAATCAAACTATCAGCGGCTAGGATAACATACTGTCTGAGTGACAGTGAGAGATTTATACCTGTTGTGTCCTGGTTGTGTTGAAACCAACTAGATTTATTTCCATTGAGATGGCACTGGAGTGACAAGCTAACATATCATTTCAAAGTTTTTTGACACAAAGTATCTTTTTACATCAAAATTTATGATGAATTGATGAGTAATGACATTTTTGAAAAACATATTTTTTTTGTTGCCATTAAAGAGAAAATAAATGACAAAACAATCGGTAATGTCTTTCAGACATGCAGTACCAGTCAAAAGTTTGGACACACTTACCCACTAAATCTATTGAAGATTTATCATTTCAAACATTGGTATCAATTTTAGCCCAAAATTCTACATTAAGTGCATCCCTGGCTGGTTTTAGAGATTATGAAACTTATTTGTTGTTATGAGAGTAAACGTTAACAGCGACCATGACTTAAATGAGCTACAATTACTACTCACTGCAGCATTTGAAGCCATTTTGCAGTTTGAACTGCAAAGTGAAACTAAAGGCTGTAGCATGACCGAGGCATTAATGGGATGTGCATCCTATTAGTGGATGCTGCAAAGAACAGTTAAGTTGTCCATGTAAAGCAGTAGAAACAATAACCAGAAGGTTATTGATGAACTGCTGATGAGCTCACAAATAGTTGACTTTTGGCTGTCACAATACTTTTCAGAATTGAAAGCGAGGCCTGCGAGCAAAGTCAGGCTGCAGTGCTCCATCCCATGTGATCTGCCTCAAACATGTTCATATCAAACATACCCATCCAATCGGGGCCGTCTATTTAAGCCGCACACTTCCTCCCTTACTGTTCGCTTCATGCGTGCTGCCACTGCAGCTGCTTCTGCACGTTGCCTCCTTTTTGTTTTGAGCCCCTCCACCACCCCAGCATCCACCGGCAGGCTCTGCAGCCGCACACTCCAGTATTTAATTGATTGAAAAAACATGCATGCACAAGGAGTGATGGAATCGGAGCCTAACCGCCAAACTATAATGCTCAATAAAGCGTTTATCCATCAATTCCATGAGTTGTCTGACTGAAATGTGAATTTAATTAACAATTCGGTGAATAAATGTGTCTAAAAGGACTCCTGCTCTCTAAGCCGTTTAGAGTTTCTAATAAACAAATCAAACCTCTTGGCGTGTCAACTAGGCATACAACAATCACAAAAGGGACGACATGTTACCATAAAGCCCAGCAAACCAAGGCTTTCTGCTTTATTGCCCTTGCTACCCTTGCATGCATGTTGCACAGCATACCTGGCACTGAACGCTGGTTCTTAGTGATTGGGTTGGGCTCTCTGTGGACAAAAGCAAGCTCATAAATTCACAGCTCTTCAGTGGTTAAATGATGCATACATGCACCGTATAAGAGTGAATACATGTTTGTTTTTTTTAAACCAAGTCAGCTCATCGTGTCGCTGAAACGTTCAGAAACGTTGTCGTTCACGTGTAAACACAGCTGTCCTCAAAAATGCCTAAACACACAAACAGCAGCTTCTATTGAGAGGATGATTATTTTTCTCTCTTGGAGGGATATTCTCATTCACACCGTGAGCCCATCGGTCCGTCGACCCCCACCTCTTTCAACATCCCCACCTCATCACTGACTGTCGTTGATGCTGACACGTTACATCTGGAAGCTCTTCCCTGCATGTGCTGCGTGGACATTTCTCTGCTCACTTTCCCTTTCCCAGGAGGCCTGATTGCGAAGCTCCTGTAATGATGTGAATAAAGGAGACTAGAGATTTCTACATAACAGCTCTGGGCTGACGAATACGTCCTGCACACATTCTTTCCCCCTGCTGGTACGGGATCAGTTTCCTTCAATAAGAGGAGAATAAAGGAAAATCAAAATGGTTGCAAATAGCTTTGAGTCCCAGAGTCTTTGACACTTCGTTTGGTCTGAGGGGCTCTTTGCGAAAGGTCAGAGAAGAGAAACCTGCTGGTGAGGATGAGGTGCTGTGTGGCATGTGTGATAGCCTGCTAGCATTTACTATGAGCAAAGCATGAAATCTCAGATGTGTTTGTTAGACACTTGTTGGCTCAGTAGGCAGTGACAGAGCCACTTCAAGCCAGTTTCCTGTGGAAAATGTATGGTAAGTGTGCTGCTGTGTTACAGACCAGGGTGTTTCCCTGGCAGGGGGAGAGAATGAAATAATTGTTAATATGTCTGAAGGGTAAATGATGTCATACACAGTGAATATGTGTTGATGTGGAGCCATGTAAGACCTTAGAAAAGAGATAGACACTTTGGGCTATAGTGTTTCACGAGCATAGATATGTTACACGCCGGATTATATGTTGCACAAACATACATCTGCAGCCCGGTTTGAGGAAGGGTTTTGGACGATCTGCTTACAGTTAGGTCGCACACTGTTCCTGTTCGCTGGGTGAACAAAGATGTGGATCCAATTTCAGGACATGCTTTTAATGAAACTCAAACTGAAACACGTTTCTGATTTGAGAACAAAGAACAGGGAATCAAAAGCTGTTGCAGAGGTAACCTGGGCAAAAGTGAGCTCGCAACTCCAAACATCAGCTCTTCACAAAAAAGCCGACTCCAAACAAGGCCCCATCTGAGCATCCTGTTCCCCCGAAAACCTGCAAAAACAGCCTGACAGATGTAGACAGGCTTCGTGCCTTTGGTATCTAGAGTTACAATTTGTTTTGAAAAGTTTATGACATATGGATAAACTACAATTCAGTTTGCTTATGACTTCCAGGGATGTAAGGGCCAAAATCTGAGACTACTGCAGCCTTAAAAAGCTTTGAAGACAGGCAACATTGTAAATATCAGTTGGATAAAAAGGGCTTGACCAGGTATGGGTTTCTTTTTCATTGTTTAAAAAAAAAAAAGAAAAGAAAAAGTTTAAACTTGCTTAGTCTGAAGCTCATAGTTCACTTTTGGAGGTTTTTTGTTGTCCCCCCCACATAAAACAGATTACCTTTCATTTGAGTGCTTTGGAGTTACGGACTTGCTTTGAATGTATTTTCTTCTGCTAATGCTAAGCTAACAAGCTACTTACGTTAAATGTAAAATCAGTTATAAGACAGCTATCATTATTGCCATGTTCCTAAATATTTTATATCATGAATAAACCAGATGTTGAGTCCTCTGTTATAAGTGTCTGGTGTTTGTTTATTCTCAGTATTCTTGAAGAGTGGAACTCTATAAAAAGTGAATATATGTGTGTATATATCACGGCCTAAGGAGGAAGTTTGGACCACTGACGTGCATGTAGGGTTCCACCCCGAGTCCAGTGTCCAGAGGCTATACACAAAGAAGGGGGCATACTATTTGCATGAAGCAGTAAGTCTTACAAACATGCACAAATCACTCTGCAGTAGTTGGTGCAGAGCTTTTGTTGTTCTCACTGACCTGCTGACCTTACACACATTTAATTAGGAGGCTGTCTAGAAAATCTCAGTAAGATATCCAGAGTGAATGCTTCAGACATTATCATATAGCACCCCTTCAGGATGTTTAGCAACAATCAGACCTGCAGTGCACGTGTGAAAACAGTTTAAATTTCACATATGGGACAAGGTTCACATGCCAGAATGCAGCTCTTTCCTTTCTCCAGACATATGGCTTCTTGTTTGAACTAAATGTTCTATTTTTGTCTCAAACATGCACCAAGCACTTCAGCTTTTATAGACTTGTACGCTTGAAGCTTTCTACTTGGACTCATGAACATTCGGCATCGTGTAAAAGGCCCTGATTTGAGACCTCAAAGACATGCTCTGCTTTTGTAGCGATGATAGTTGAGCGACTACTAGTTTATGTTGCGAAATTGGGTCTTTTTATATGCTTTTTGGAGCCTTGTTACAGTTTTGTAATGTTTTTCAGTGTAATACATTTCTTTTTAAATATCTGGATCAGCTGTTTATACAATTTAATTGTCCTAGATGCCTTGGTTTAGTACAAAACCACTGAGAAGACAAATGTCTTTACCCCCCACCACCACCACCAGTCGGGTCCATTACTACCCCCCCCCCGAGACTTTTGTGTGTTTGGTGGTCCGCTGCCCCCCGAGGTCTCGCAGCTCTGCATGCACCTGCACCTGGTTGTGTACCGACTCGCGGAAAAGAAAACAAATACAGTAAGTAACTGCCCCCCCACCCCCTGCTTAATGGAGCTTAAGAGTGGCCTTGCTTACTTACCACAGTGTTTGAAATGACTTGGAGCACAATGGCTCCCAGATAGTGCTCAGTAGTGTGAGCTGCCCTCCACTTGGGGCTTGCATGAGTAACCTTGTGATAGTATCAGCTTAAACTGGGGGGGGGGGGGATGTGAGAGTATTGGCTGTAAAGGTTTGGTGAAGAGGTTAAATATACGGGTTGCCCACATTTGCCAGAAGAAACAAGCGGAAAGTCCAACACAAACATCATTGTGTGCTACTGAGGCACAAAGACTGAGGGGTTACAGCATCAAAGTCTCGTTCAAGGACATGGAGGTAAACTGTCTCAGATCCACTGCAAGCTGAAACTTGAGAATGTAAATGAAGTCTTTCTTGATTTGCTATCTGCTTCTTTTCATTCTAAGGACAGAAAAGCATTTTGGCCCTTTTGTGCAGGTATTATCTTAAGAAGACGACACTACTTTACTCTAATGACATTATTCCCTGTCTTAGATTCTGCCTTGATGTTCATTGCAGTGAACAGCAGCCAGATTTCACCACTCCTCCCTGTCTCGCTCTGCGGACAGGATTTTATTTATAACAAGGGTGTAATTTATGAGAATGTGAAGCCCCCGACTGCACTGTAACCCAGGTCGGACTCACTCATTCTTCAGCATGACAGGGCTGGGCTCCTGGAGTTATGGGATCAAGGCTGATGTCTGACAGAGTACCACTCGGGGAAACAGGTATCTGCACTTCCTTATTTTATCCACTTTCCAACAAGTGAACATGAACACACGCGCCGATAAATCACTGGTTTCTGATGACAGCCGAGAAGCAAGAAGGCAGTGCACCGACTGATGTAGTACATGTGTGCCATCAATTTTTTTTTCCTTGATGAAATATAGCATGACAGACTGAGCTCTCCTCTCCACTTTTGTACAGACGTAGTGCACCTGCAGCCCGGGCATAAACCAACTTTCTTCATTAGTTCATTGCCAGTTGTGCTATTATGTTATTTACCATTTTCACATTGTTTCAGTTATGATAAGCTATCAGGGTGATTTCATACTTGACACTCCAGTATTGCCCAGTAAGTCTGGGCACTTTGTAAATGTAATCTGCTTAAACTTTAAAGTACTCCTTTAACCTGAGAATAGTCCATTCAGTTTTCCTCCTTTATCTTTTAGTTGTCTAATGCACTGTCAGCATTGTTGAACCCTGTCAGCATTTTTTCTTTTTTTGAGCAAATCCAGCTGTTCAGCTAAGCTGGAAAACCCACGATTTCCCCCAGTTAATACAACTTCTGTTTATTTTTCAAAAGTATTCCCATTCATTACTCAGGAAGAAGTATACATACTATGGTTTAAAACGACTTCTCTGAGAGTTGAAGTATCAGCTGAAGCTTTTTACTCAAATAAAAGTTTAAAAGTACTGGTTTTAAAACCTTTTATATTATAAAAGTAAAATAAAGGTAAGGAAAAAATGCCATTAAAGACAAAAGCTGAGGGAATGTAGTTTACTCCACCAGACTACATATGTCAGCCAAGTCCTTGCTGGACGAGGACGTGATTTCTGTCATGCACAGGTGTGATGGAAACCAAAAGGGTGTGAGAATGGGATATGTTTATATTTCTCATGCAATTACAATCAAATCCACTCTATCCAGATGACACAATTTTTCTGGATACGTTTTTTGTGTGTGTGTTTTTTTTTTGTTTTTTTTTATGACAAGCTGGAATGAAAGAGGATTAACATGTAAAATGTAAGGACTACAAAGTACAGATAGTTGTGTGAGAATGTGAGGAGTATAAGTAAAAAGTTGGATGAAAAATAATTTCTCCTCATTTATAAATTCCCAAAATTTCTACTTAAGGTAATGAAGTTTGTACTAAGTTGACTCCTCTGGCCAACAGGCCAAGCATTGCCAACACCGCTCCGGCAACATAATCCCACTTGCCATACCTTTGAATCATAAGCAAAAACTCTTATGATGAATGAGGAAAATTATGTGATAACATTTATCTGCACGGGCTACTGGTGTACCTTGTTGAATAACATTACAGAGATGCTGCCTTACTCTGCTCTTTAAGAGATATCTTCTCCTGTGGAGGAATAAATGGTACCTAATGGTCCTAATTAGCTTAATCCTTTCAAACATGAAACATCTAGCAAGTAGATTTACTGACATCCTAAAAAAACTGACATTACTTTGATTAAACATTTTTTTAAAACATTACATTTATACAAATATTTTAATTAGTCATTTATCCACATTAACATATGGAGTCCTACTTTTAAATGAACATTTAGAATAATCTTACACAAACACATGTTACTTCAACTTTGTCTGTGAGTCAACAAAGTGTTTTATTGTATGTTATGGTTGTGTGTGTGTTTATAGTTTCTGCTTCAGCTCCTAGGAGGATAAATACTTCCACTATCCACAAAAAAAACCCCAATATGACTAAATGAGAAAGAAGACAAAAATCCAACTTTTTCATTTAAAACTCCTGCAAAATTCCGCATTTAAACCCAAATTTTCCCCCCGCCCGTGATACCTTATCTGGAAAAACCCCTCATTTGTCTCCATAACTCGGATTTTGAAATAGAAACGTTTATTGCAGACATAAAACTTTAAACTTGAACTCCTAAACACTTTCATTCACTCTCTGTTATGTCTTGGACTTCTGTTATAGCACTCTGACATTTTTGTGGCAGAAAAGGAAGCGGCAAACCTCATGCCTGACTCTCCAAGTCTCTTCCCATTAGATAACCGACTGAAGAACCCGTATCCGAGATCTGCATGTATGAATCCATTCCTGCTTGCATTAAAAACTATCAACGCACACCACAAGAAGCAAGTGCAAGCTGCTATGAGAGCTCTTTAAAACCACACTGCCCTGCATGTATGCATGTACATAGTGCACGTTTATACAAGCTACTGAGAGCTTTTGTTGATCCAATGCTGAAGCCAGATGGGTGTGGGAGTAAACTGGCCTTCTTTTATTTAAGAGACCTTGATGATCTTTCCACGCTACGCTTTCTGTACCAGAGAGAAGCGGGAGGAAGAGAGAGTGAGTGCGCAAACATGCACGCTTGTTGTTTAGAGTATGTATATAGTGTGGGCTGAGTGGGCTGTGTATGTTAGGGGGAGACAGATATGGTCACAGTCAACAGGACAAGAACAATAGATCCATTACATTTGTTTGACCGATAACTTCCTGCGGAAGATAGATGTGTTTTGGCCCGAGCAGCTGTCCTCTCTGACAACAGTCGCTCCCCACACATGATGTCCCTGTATGGTGAGGGAATTATCATTCACTGCATGTCTGCTTATATGTGTGAGTGTGCGTGTGTGGTCTTGGTGGCCAATTCACAGGGCTCAGACAGAAACCCCCGATCCCACCTCACACTTTTCAGAAGGCCCACAGACACTGGAGGTCTTTTCTCCATGAAGTTTGCGTCCTTGTGCGCATTGGGGCCGCGTGTGCGTCCCTGCATGTGTAGTTTGTTCACTGGACCGAAACCCAAATCAGCACATGAAAGGTGCGTATCTCAGTGTTGCTTCTGCTGCTCTGACAGGAAACAGACCCTCACTGCGGTGTACGGTTTCTCCAGACTCACACAGGACTCCATTTCAAACACGCTGCAAAACTCAAAACAGAAATGTGGCATGAGCTTGGACAATAAGGCCAATGTTATGTCACTAGTTAGATGTTGTTCCACAGATTGCTCATTGCTGCCCCAAATACATCAATGTTGCATGATTTGAAATGTGTCCTTTCATGCGTCACTGGTTTAAATTTACTTCAAATGTTTTAGATTTAACTTTGCTTGAATCCGTTTGAAGAGAATCCTCTTCTCAGCGCTCGCTGTGTGTGTGTTCTCACAAATGTTTACCCCTGATTATCCAGCACAGCGGGAGTTTGGTGTCATTTGTGTTGTGGCGTGTAACACGGGTCTCCCAAAGATTATGGGGGCTGCGACAATAACAGCACATGGGAGGGGGGGGGGGGAGGATGAGCAACTGTCTGACCGAAGAGAAAAGAGAGGAATCATGTCACATCTCTCAACACATTCCCACAAATGTTTTGGCTAGACCTGTTGAGTTGTCTCTGTCATCGCTAATCACCTTACAATAAATCCCTGAGCAGATTTTTGGGGGAAAGAAAAAGAAGAACCAGAAAGACGAGTCTGTCTGCAGGATGGGGCTTAATACCCCCCCACTTCAAGTATTTTCATATATTCACAGGCTAATGAAAAGAACGGGTTGAATTTGGATGTTGGCAACTCATCATAGACGTCTTTCTCTTTTGTGGGCCGTGTTTAGCCTTGGAAAACGTCCGAATGTTATTGGATTTTCTATTTTGTTGTATGTTTTCTGCCAAGTTGAATTTCTGCTTCAGCAGCTGAAGTTGAGCAGAACCTCAGCGCTGGTCCATTATGTCAGATCACAAATATTGTCAGATCTCTTGCTGCAACACAATGCATAACCATGTGAAACGAGCAAGAAACCATCGATGTTTCTTGGGTGAGGACGACGGTGTAATTCCTTACGAGTCCGAGGAGTGATGGCACCATGAAACAATGTGCTGACCGACACTGAAGCTCCAGAGGTCGACCGGAGCACTGACTGATGTCTTTAACCCTCAAGCCTTTCAGAATGAGCCCCACAGCTCCATAAATCTCCCGTATGTCTTCACAGGCAGAAAAAAAAAGACAGCTTTCTGGTTCCCTCTTAAAGAGGACAAAGGTGGGAAAAGGAGACATTTTTCAATCAGTCCACAGGAATGTTTCCTGTCCAGCTTTTTGCATCTATATGTTGTTAGATTTTCATCTTTCTCACTTCTCTCTGTGTGTGTGTGTGTGTGTGTGTGTGTGTGTGTGTGTGTGTGTGTGTGTGTGTGTGTGTGTGTGTGTGTG
>JBBBVU010000015.1:25436827-25463841 GCA_037177055.1 Atherinosoma microstoma | reverse complement strand
CAGCAACTGTGTGATGCTATCATGTCAATATGGAGCAAAACCTCTGAGGAATGTTTCCATCACCTTGTTGGATCTATCACACCAACGATTAATGCGGTTCTGAAGGTAAAAGGAGGTCCAACCCAGGTTATAGAAGACGGACCTGAAAAAGTGGCCATAGAGTGTAATGTGGAGCATGACTGATTCCAAAGTCAAAAACTGTGATAATGTCAAGGAGAAGATCTCATGAAAAGAAGATGACATCCACAGGAGGAAAATGGAGAAAGCATTTCTTTGGGAATTTCTTCAATCTCTGGGAATACCAAAGAATATCTGGGAAGATGCTGACCTGACACATGAGTTTATAGTTTCCCAGGTCCAGTGTTTCCAAGTCAGATATGGTTCTTCAAATCGTTTTCCTTCCCATTAAATGTGCAGTACATCTTCTTTGAAACAGGCAAAAACCTCAATGATAAAAAATTTTTATAGATTAGGAGAATCTTTTTTTCTCTCTAAATTTCCATCCACTTCTCTTTTTGACATCTTCCTGAAACTCTTTGACTTTGAACCCTGGCAGGATGGATCTGTGCTAATCATGATCTGGTAATCTCATAAGAATCCAGCTGGTAAATAACTCGGTCCCCAAATGTTTTAGTCTATACTTGTTTATATCTTAATAAACCACAGCCAATACAAATCAGCACATTTGGCTTACAGCAGCTCCTAATTGCTCTCCCAAAAGATAAACGGGAATAAAACACTCTGAAGAAGTTAGTCCTGGACTTTAAGACAAGTTTTTCTTTTCAAAGATTTCAAAGCCGACTCCTAAATTTATTCATGATGGACATCAGAGATAATGATGTCGTTGGAAACTGTTAGTCACACTGAATATTAAAAACATCTGTGTGTTCAGATCTGACAGTGTTACGACTCCAAGAAGGACTAAGTTGCTTATGTAACTGCGTTGGTGACCAGGTCAAATCAGAAGCAGAAACATATCATAACTAACTTCCTGTTCAGATCTAAAACCAACCTTTCATCACATCATAATCATTCTCCATTTCCATCATAATGCTGCTTTATATTTTGCACCAAACATTTACTGACAAAGCGATCTGAGTCCTCTGTATTAACTTGTAGTGACTGCTTTTTGTTTTATTTTTATCCCCCCCACATTAAAAACTTTCATTTAATGTTTTTCAATTAAAGATTTTTCCAAAACACAGTTGTGGTTTCAAATATTTAAAGAAAAGCTGCAACATGTTTCCAATTTCCAACAAGGGCGATGAAGTTCAGCGTTGGAAAAGTTACTTCCAAACACACAGCAGATCCTGTCGCGTGTTCCTTCCTCAGTCTCTGAGGGTAATTATTACTTCTTCAGTCTTATAAGCAGAGGGAGATTTATCCCCTCTGATCCTCTCAGTGTGTTTACGTGAGATCAACCCACTCAGATCACTATCTGCCTCAAACTCGGCTCTGCATCGGGCCTCGTGCCAGAGCTCTGTCACATTTACACACCGACAAAAAGCAAAGAAAGTACGAATGGAGCTGAGGATGCTTGTAGAAATAGAGACTCACGTCACACTGGAAAGGTTTCTCTCCCGTGTGCGTCCTCATGTGCTCGTCCAGTCCTCTTTTCTGGCTAAAGGCCTTGTTGCATTCGCTGCATTTATACGGCTTCTCCTGCAGAAACACACACACACACACAGAGGCGTTTGCAAGGCCGCTTCATCTGACAGCGGCAGAACTTACATAAAAACAAATAAATAATCCCCCCAGTTTTCATCACATATGGCCAAAACCTGGAGGGGAAAAAAAATTGTAATGACACACACGTGTTCGTGCGCACACGCAGAGAAAAACAAACAGGCACGCACAAGATGTGGAAGCACCCCTGCAGCGCACGCACATTCACTTTCACACATGGATGCTCTCTCTCTCCCTCTCTTCACACCACAGAGGTCTCCCTGTGCGTTTATGAAGATATGCAAGGAAAGCCTGAACAGCCTCTGCAGTAGGGAGGAAATGGCCGGCGTAGAGGCCATCAAAAACACATGGATTCCTAAAAAGAGTTAGGAAAACACAGAACAGAAAATCCCTTTGAACGTGTATCAGTGTGCTGGCACTGTGGGGCTGTAGAATATCAATCCTCTGTCTCCACACCTCATCAGTTTACCAAAGAACATTTCCTCTGTGCCTTTTTGCAGGCCTGTCTCAGAGCCAGCCCAGGCAGCTATCTCACTGTGGGTGTGTTCTCACAAAAATCTCCAAGTATGCGTGTGTGTTTGTACAGTAGGCGTGACGAAGAGGGTGGACGGTAGGCAGGGGAAAACAGTGCTGACACCTGAAAGAATCGAGGAGAAATGAGGAGGAGATAGCGAGGAGTTGGTTCCCAGTGGCACTCTTTAGGGAAGCTGTTTTTGACAAGTCTGGCTGATAGGAGGGGACTCTACCCATTTTAGGCTTAGTTGTCATGGAAACAGGGTGAATGCAGGAAGTAAGGGTCCTGGGAAAGGCGCTATCGTGTGGGCTGGGCAAGGAGTGCCCAGTGACTCAGGATACAAAAGGAGGTAAAGATCAGGTTCACTGCATGTGAGCCTGTGAGGGGCTTTAAGGATGCAACTGTTTGTGTGCATGTGACAGAATAAAGAGGGGGGGGCACAATGGAAATAAAGCCCTCTGTGTGTGAGAGAGAAACCCGCCCTACGGAAACAGATCCTGTCCCGATCAGTGTAATGCTAATTCAAGCTTAAATCCGAACGCTTTGACGGGATCATCTCAAACCATCAAAAAAAGAAACAAAAACTTGACAGGGGTTAAGGTTTAAAGGTCTGAAGACTTGGGTGATGGGGAGTACCCAGAATGCATCACAGTGACCCCGGTAACATCGAACATCTGTACCTGGCGACCTTCAGCAGTTCGCCCTCTGACCTGTGACCTGACCTTTCCTCTGAGTCTGACCACTCTCTACAAAGACCACATCTAGAAATGTGAGGATGGCGTCTTGTTTATTCGCTCCGGCACAGCCAAACTTCTCATATGACATGTTAAATATGCAGGTATTTGTAAAGCAGCACGCCAGCAGGAAGTTCCTGCTCCATTAGCCTTTAGGCGGTGGTTAGAAATCAACAAGCGACCTCAGAGTAGGTTCAAATGATTTTTAGCTGGCATGACTCTGTGTAGTGTCAGTCTGTCAGGATGCTTGGTCCTCCGCTTTGGTCTAAAGTGGAATATTTTATCTTGTGAGAAAATTGCGGTTTCCCAGAGGGACCTGCTAACTTTTCCTCCAGTACAACAGGGAGATTGCATTATTGGAGGTAGAATACCTTAGGAACAAAAAGAAAACTGGCCCTAAGTTACACATCTTCCCCTGGTGATACTCTGACTCTGACTTTCAACACTAATGATCAAAATAACTTTGGTATGGAAGCGCGTTGCATTCACTAGAAAGGAAAAAATAATGAGGAGATAATTTCAAGTTCTGCAACCTTCCTTCTCACCTGCAAGAAGACAGAATAAAAAGCAAAAAGAATCTTACAGGATGAAGGTTTAGCTACAATGGACTTTTTATCTTTTTACTATAGACGTACGACTCATCCCTGCAGTAAGAAATGACCACAATCTGTTTCTGCCGTACCAGAAGCTGGAGTTTGAGGAGCACAGCCCAACTCTTAGGTCCCTCTTTTTCAACATCATTTCTGGGACTTTTCTGGAGTCACTCATACGCAGACATGACATTTTCTCACACTACATAGCGTGAACTCTTTATCACTCTCTCTCTTAATAATTCACGTTGTGATATTGCAGTCCTAAACACGCATCTTCCAGTACTCTGAATACCTCCTACTCATCATGGTGAGCATCCTTGCTCATAATAAAACTTGGAAGTATCTTGCTAATTCAGAGAAACAGAGATTATTTAAAAAATAAAATTATCTTTCAAATTCATAAAACCAGAAGGATTTTTTTTTTATACCTCATAAATTTGAAAAAAAACAAACAAACTAAATAGATTTTTTGGGAGGGATCAAATTAGTGAAAACAATATGCTTCTGTACGGTTTTTGACCAATTTAAAGGCATTTGCATGAGCTTCAAAAGACTGGAGAGTTTCTGGAAAATCTGGAAAATAAAAATCAAGTTGGACTTTTATCAAAGCTGCTCCTCACATATGACGTTCACAGCTGGAGATTCTTTATTGGAAGCAGTGCATGGGTAGAGCACACAGGGAGCAGGGTATGACAGGAAAAATACGTTGAACAGGTCACTGTTGTGTTAAAGCAACACTACTTTCACACTTTGATGCTAATTCAGCAACAGTCTTGCATCCTGTCTGATCTCTGATCTCTGTCTAACCCATAAAAGTCAGCCTGATGTTGACTCTTGTCTTATTACTTGCTCTGTCCCTTTCTCTCTTCCTCTGATAATGCCGTCTTGGGTTTCTTTGATGAATCAGGCATGGTGCGAAACCAAAGCAGCCAGTTTGTTGATATCCAGTTGCATGTATGACGTGGTGCTGTAAAGTAAAACACAGCTTTAACCTGACACCCCGGGCTGAATACACACTGGCAGCAGATGCAGCAGAAGATTAGCTGCTGCATTCGCACGTTGTGGGATATTATGATGAAGCTGGCTGGGAAAGTTCAGCATCAAGTCCTAAAGACATGTTGCATTCTCTGATGTTGCTCTTCCAAGCATTTCTACGAAAACAGAGCAAGATTTTTATGCTCATTGGTAGATATAAGCATGTTAAATTAAGATGGTGATGGACCTAAGGGATTATGGCTAATTTTCTCTTTGCTAAAGGGGAGAGTAAAACTATCAGTGCCTCTTTTTGTAAATGTTACAACAGCTTAAACACAATGACTATGAAAATCTGAGTTCATTTTAAACAGGCAACAGACCCACTATCATGTTAATTCTTCACAGTTTAGGACTAAATGTACTGTTTGAAATAATCCTAAAAAATTATACACTTATTCATATAAACTGTATTTCAAACTAGCTTAGACCTGGCCCAAAAAACATTAACAATCTACTTGCGCACGAACAAATGATGAGAAAGGTTTCTGTGTCCACCGACCATACAGAACAGGCACGTTTATTTACATCACAAATTGTCAGCAGTTCATGTCTGCGCCGCTTAAGTTTGCCAGGGACGTGGTTTCTGGTATAAACACACGAACTCCAATCGTATCCACCTCAAATCATCTGTTCGTTAACGGTCATCAAATGACATTCGTTTTTTAATCAACGGTGACTTCATCTGGCTCTGCTGTTTGTAACTGTTCAGTCCATATTTCAAAGCACTGTGAGCAAAGGCAGATCTGGGAACATTCGGAACGAGACATCGGTCAGTTTAATCAGCGGCACAAAAGAAAATTATACCTGCCTGTTTCTACAGAGAGCCATACCTCCACTATCAACACACCGCATGCAGCAGAGCGCTGCACTCTGGACAGCATTAAAGGAGAACAGATCCTTGTAATGAACTACGATGACAGGCCATGACAGTCTCAGTCATTGCTGTACAAACTGATGATGGAAATCTACGATAAAACACATAATAAGCTGCATTCGTCAGAAGTGACAAATGTCAGAAAGCTCACAAAGAGTTCATAGACGGCTGATGCGGGGAAATGAGCGGCGTCCCTGCCGAGGAAATGAACTCATGACGTCCAGTGTTTTCTCCACCCTGAACGCCGCCTCTTTACTTTGACATTTACTTTAAATGTTCACTGAGCAGCCTTCTGTAGGAGCAATCTGCTTCCATAATGTATGAAATGTAGAACTGAACAGTAACAAAACAACTTGTAAGGACATAAATGACCTCATCATTAAATGGGTAAGGAGCGTTACATATTTCCACATGGATTAGTCACACTTTTCTCAATTGTTGAGAGGTGTGTTTTCCTTCTTTCGCTCTAAGAAAAATGTCCGTAAAAAAACAAAATGTTGTGGCAGAAAATCACCAGGATATTTTACCGTCAACTGTACGGACACTTCCGTTAATCTAAACACAGAAAATTCTGCACTTCCCAGTTAAGAATAATAGAGAATAGTTCAATCGATTTGAGATATTTGCTTGAACTGGTAACAAATGATTGAATTTCGTTTATTCAAGAGCATTTATTAAATTCTTATCCAGCATCATTTCTGTTCCCAGTGAAACACATAGATTAGAGGTAGATGTAGTGGTGGGGGTCACTTCCTGTACCTTCCACTGCACCCATTGGGCCAATCTAACGATGAAGTAACATCTGATCAACATTGTATAAATAAACACAACATGGGGAGTAAAGCACATAACTCAAACAAAATCACAAAAGGTTAAATTCCTGCTGAATATGGATTTCCCATGAGCCTTTGCAGTCTTTGCACACTTGATACTGTGGATCTGTGAGTCTAGAGAAAAGTTCATGGGTCATTCCTACTATTCGGTGCCATTTGAGCCTGGTTAACTAGGATTTTTCATGATTTTATTATTTTATCTGAAGGAGGACTTATTAAACCATAAAAAAACTATACTGGTCCAGCTCAGGATATTTCTGTTTTATAATTTGATTAAATTCTTTCAATGTGACAGAGATTAAATGGTTCCTGGACATTTAATCTCTGGACGTTCCTGGACGTCCCTGTTACTGGACATTCTCATCTCTATAAATATATGTTTTGAAAGTAAAATTTTTGTAACAATCCTAAAGTTTAAGAGGTAAAATGTCCCTTAATTTATCCTTGAAATCAATTTAGCAAATATTCAATAAAATAATGAATTGAATTAAAGAGTCTTGCTTCAATTTAAGGTTGGATGTAATTTTCTCATATTTGTTTTGGAATCAAATGGATTTTCAATGTAATGTGTCCCTATTTTTTAAGTGATTCCTATCCTTCAAGTTACCACAAAAACAGGATTAATATTTGTTGGTTTTATTTAATTATTATCAAAAAACAGACGGGTAACAGGGGTGGACATAGGAGTAACAGGGTAGACAGGACATAACAGGGTGGACATTACATCAGGGATCAATACATTCAATTTGGATTGTCAATTTATTAAACCTTTACATGAACATTAAAGCTATAAACATCACTTGAAATAACAGGATGTCAACAATTTACCATTAACTTTCACCTACGTCACATCTCCCGTTTACGTCCATCTCTCACACCCAGCAGTACGGCTATTCTGGTCCACTCCCTGGTTACATCCCATCTTGATTATTGCAACTCCCTTCTTTGTGTTTTACCTGACAAGTCCCTCCATAAACTGCAACTGGTTCAAAACTTTGCTGCTTGTATTATTTTCAGAAACCCCTCCCTCTGTTATGTTACACCTGTTCTGCAGCAACTAAGCTAGCTTCCAATTCATTTCCGTATCTTCTACAAAATTTTATTTCTCACCTACAAGGCCATTAACAGCCTCACCCCTCTATATCTTAGTGAACTCCTCTTCATCACCATACCCAGCCGTGCTCTCAGATCTTCCTCCTCCATCAAACTCACCATCCCATCGGCTCGCTTATCCACCATGTGGTCTAGACCTTCAGCCGCTCGGCCCCCTGACTTTGGAACACCCTGCCACTAAACATTACACGATCTGATACACTCACCACCCTCAAATCCCGTCTTAAAACACACATTTTTAGATTAGCTTATTCCCATTAGTTATGGGATTGGAATGATCCCTCTGTTTTACTGTGTAATGTTGTTTTTACATGTTTTATATGTCTGAGTTTTTACTGTCTTGTATTTTATTCTATTTGTAAGGTGACCTTGAGGGTCCTGAAAGGGGCCTATATATAAAATGTATTATTACTATTATTATTATTATTAACATTTCATCTACCCGTACTGCCCCCCTCCACACTCAAGATACAACACATTGAAAAAAAAACTTTCCATCTCTTCATTCAGATGGAAAGTAGCACTGCTGCTTTTCTGCATCCATTTCTTGACAAATAACAGCATGCCCTTTCAACAAATCTTTTACAAATGTATCTCAATTCATAATCAATAATAAAAGACAGGATACAAAAGCATATGACAAACTTAATTGTCGAACTTTGAGGGCAGAAAACCTACCTCATGTGACTCCAGAACAACAGGGCTTCAGATATGTTTAAGTTTACGAAGAAGTTCTTGTTCCCAAGATGCAATGCGCAAATGTACAAAAAAACAGGTCAAACTAATGTAAATGTTTTTACGGTACTTTTTTTTACGGTACTTTTGGCCCTATTTTCACAGACTTTTCTTAGAGTCTGCTCTTTAAAAGGGCCAAACAAAAAGCTCATATGATGAAAACCACATGGTCAGCTACTCTTCTCTCTCTGCAACCCTTTGTGTTTGAATTTTGCAAACCCACTTGATCAAAATAAGTTTTGCACAAAAGCTCAGATATCTGCGGCGTAGAATCACAAACACTGCTGTGTTTAGCGTTTGAGATTAAAAAGTTTCGTGTCTATTAGAGTCAGTATGATTTAATACTGAATCACGCTCAGAAGTAAAGATGAATATATCGTTAGCCTCCATAGATTAATTGCCTGTCATATTTTTTACAAATTGTCTAAATCTACTCTCCTAACATTGCTGATTCATTGTGCATCATTCCTAAAACCTTAAAATATTACTAACATTTACACATGTCTGCAAAATTATTCCTACCCTTCAATTAAAGAAGGAAAAAAACTGCTGTCAATGAAATAAGATGAAACTGCCAAAAGTAATAATAAATAAAAATTCTATGAAAATAGTGACATTGTTTTTGAATTGTAGTTTAAAATTTTTTTTTTTGAAAAACAAGCAAAAATGCTCATATTTTCTTGAACAATCGTTTGAGGCGATCAATGCAATCAGGTGTTTTTTGTAACTCTCAATCAGACGTCTGCACCTGTCGACAGGTATTTTGGCCCACTGCTCATCAGCAAAGTGCTCTCATTGGTCCAGGACTGTATTATTTAATTTAATTAAAAAACCATGTTGTATTTCATAAAATTATAATTTAGCAAATTTATCTTTATTATTACTTTTTTCAGTCTCCAGTTATTTGAATTACTAAAAAGAATTTTGCCTTTTCTTTAATGGAAGGGGATGAATAATTTTGTGGACATGTGTATGCTAGGATGCTATTTTTTTAAGCCTCTGCTCAAACATTACATACTGATCATTGAAAACTTTTAGAGCCATGGTAAAGTGAACACTTCTGAAATTTGCTAAGATGTGTAAATATCACTATATGTACTACTGGTGAAGAATAAATGAAGATGGCACATAGCACAAATGAAAAAACTTTCAGGCTTGCCTAACACAAACAAACCAATAAAAACCCATGCTCAGCATGATGATGAATATCTTTTAGGAATTATGTAGATGTAGCTTTAAGCCTTGATCAAATCATAGTACAATATGTGAACACAAACACAGTTTATATAGAGTGGAATGGTGGTTAATGCCAATATAGGACATAAAAACATGTTACACACAGACAAACACAAATGAGTAAGAAAGGAGGAAACATACCCGGGTATGAGTACGAATGTGCATCTTCAGCCCATCATTCTTGCTGAATGCTTTGTCACAGTAGGGGCACTGGTAAGGACGCTCACCTGGGAAAAAAAACGATTAGTGTGAACGACAAGTATTAAACTTAAAGTTCATGAATTCATCCTCCAACCAATACAGAAGTTAATACGCAAAAATACCATAAAGGATTTGTCCATCATTCGTGGACACTGGCTGCTTCCTGTAAAAGGTTTTCCTGATGTGCTTTAGCACAAATGTGACCTCTCCGATGGTGGAGCGTGTATCATTCACTCAGAGATGGTCATGTCTGAACGCTGACTTTCCACTGCAGAGCTCAAGGCTTGTGTTGGCTACGCTCTGTGCCTCGCTATCCGAGCTTCAACCGGCCAAAAGTTTAGTAGCACATTAAAACCAACCAGGCTTTTCCTGGTCGGATCAAAAACAGTCCGGCCAAAGTCTTACAGATCCTATCTGAGAGTGCACCGCTGACGACAAAGAGAAAGTGACAAGCTGTCAATCAAACGCTCCACTGACACATGGATCTGTTTACCATGCGCTGATCCACCGGCCTGATAATAGCCACACAGTTGATTACTGATCTATAGAAAGGAGGGTGAGGTAAGAGACTCTAGAAACGTGCTGAAATGAAATATTCTGGCTGGAAGATTCAGACCGAAACTGACCCAAAAAATCCTGGTTTTAGTAATTGTTTCATGCAAATACGTCAGGGATTCCAATTCATCTGTATCTTCTTTAGCCTTTGCTCTCATGGGGGAGAGTTGCTCTGCAGAATTCATTTGTAAGTTAAGCGGCTACAACATAATCAAAACCTACAGCTGCAAATAGTTGTTCATTCCTCCAGTATACGACAATCTAATCTCTGATCCTCTTCACAGTAACATTATCTGTCTGCAGTGGTTAAATGTTGAACAGGCAAGCAAGTAATCTTATTGATGGGGGAGATGTGTTGCCCCTTTGAGTAATAAGGTTAATTAGCTGTGTTTCCGTGGGATTCGAAATGCAAAGACGCTTATTAAAACAGAAAATCCATCTAGGGAGCACATGAGAAGAGTAATATTATCCCACTGCTATAAACACTGATGTGTTGGTGGAACCTTTTCTCTTCTGTTTCTCACATCAAGCCCGGGTCTGGTTAAGCAGCCAAGATGTGAAGGCTTCTTCAAAGTGCATATTAAACATTTAATGGCCATTTTTTATACAATTTTATTAAAAGGTTAACTTGCAAAGACTTAAGTTCAAGGGCTTTATCTTGACACTTTGTATTTACATCCCACAAAGCCTGTGTCTGTCAACAGAAAAGCTACAACAGCTGTCATGTAGCAGATATACAAGTCAGGGTCTAAACCCACCATAAACCCCCCCACAAGAGGGCTTCAGAGGAGCGCAGGGAGGAGCAGTGACACTGAGTAATAAAACGTCTAACCTCAGGTTAGTGTGGAAAGGGTTAACGTGACATATGTGGCCTGATCGCAAATACTGAAACATGTGCACGAGGGCAGCTCGGCGCTCTGTCCAAACACCCTCCCACCGCACAATTTCAGCCTCTAGGAGGCCTTTTTGTTGACAAACAGGAAAATCTGAATCCCAGATGTGTTTTGAGAAAGAGGAGAGCAAATCCAGTGTCTTATGTAGCATGTGTGGTATCAGGTTAAGACCCAGCGCTAGCCTTGGGGAGTCCTGGGGAAGGCATTAGTGCGCTAATAGCAACGGAGCGCAGTGTGTTGCGGCTTGGATCGCATCCCCTCCGGGAGCAAGCCATTGTCAGCTAATACCGAGCGCAGACAACCACACCCTACTTCGCCGAGGCTCGCAATAACTACACACCAATTCACCTACTTAACCTATACACTCTTCAGTTCTGAACATGTGTGTCTCATCTGGAAAATGCTAGCAGAGAAAATGATGGTATTCAATATTCTGGAGGAGGTCAGTCATAAATATGGTCACTTGTAGTTCAAATAACCCAGTGAAAACTACTTGTGTTTCATAGTCATGGCTTTTTCTTCTGTTTCCGCCTGCCTGGAATTAAACAAGAGCAAGGCAAATGAAGAAATGCTGCTTGGAAAGCGTAATGGTAACATTCCTCCATCACTGGTCTCTGTTATAGTGTCTGTTCTGCTGAGTGTTACTGTAACTAGAAACCCCCCACTTATTCTCCAGATTGAGCCAGATTGTTTGGGGATTATGAGGGGTGGCTGCAGCGCTGAGCCAGGGCTTTATGTGTGTGGAGATGGTAACTGATTTAGCATGTGCTGAAACAGTACACCGTCTCTTTGACCCAGGGTGTCTCCCCCACCCCCTGCTGTGGCCCTCACACTCCTAGTCTGCTAATCGATCCGTTTGGCACCCCTTGTGTGTCGTATATGTGTGCGCATACGGTCCGTGTGTCTGGTTAGCAGATGGTCGGGCTTTTGTCGTTTTGCCTGCCGCGCTGCCTTCGTGTTACGGAGAGCTCTTTGTAGCTTCGGGGTTCTGGTCTGAAAGACATTAGCGCTGTCCGTCAGAAATTAATTCCTGGCTTCCTTCGGTTCAGGCAGACAGTGGCCCTCCACTGTCCTTCCCTCTGCCCTGTGCCACATGCCGACAGGGGCCACAGAGGCAACATGATATCAGCGTGCTAAAGATGATAAGACACTGCCTTTGATGAGCCTGAAGAACGCCCAACATCTTTTACACTTGACCTTTCCATTAGAGCCAGGGTCTCTCAGAAGATTTCTCCACTTCCTTAAACAATTCATTTAAAGTCGCCTCCGTGAGGGTCCTTCCATCAGACGGGTCCGCGCCCGGGACATGCCACACATGCTGCACACGTGAACCTGACATGTCTCAAAACCGAATCCTCAATATAAATCAAGCATCTCTGCACCCAAAAGCTGTTAAAAGCTGCAACAGCCAGACCCCATTCATCAAAGAAACAGACAATAATTCAGTACATGGTGATTTTGCTTTACAAGATTGTAACCATGACCACAGTTAAGACAAACAAAGTCATCTGTACGTAAATAGGTTCAGTGATTCCAGAGTTCTGCCAGATGTCAGTCTGGGGGCAGCTGCTCTGTCTTGAGCTCACTTCAAGCTGCAACGTAGCAACATAAAACCTCAAATTCTGGCTATAAATAATAACCACAACAAATGATATTGTAATTGAGATAGGGTCAACAGTCTTTCTTATCTCGTGCCACAGAACAATCTCTGTTTTACCGATCCAGCATAAAGCAAACATAAAATCCATGTAGAATATTAGTTTTCTGCCTACTCCACTGACTTAATTATACAAATATTTCAAAATTCACATGGCAGTGATTTACCCATGTGAAATGTCTACATGTAGCACATAACTGCAACACAAGCCTTTAGCTCATTCAAGCACACATCCGAACAAATGTCAGCGAGTAGTTCCTCACTCAACACAGCGAATGAGGAAAACCAGATTCCACTGAATGTAAATAATCTACTGCAAACAACCTGTTAATAACAGAATATAGTGGTTGGAATAATTATTACCTGGTGGTCTGGACCAGGGAGAACTCTGCCCTTTTGACTTTATCTCTGGGTGTAAACTATACGTGTAGCATAGATGCAGTGTTTACATGAAGAAACAGATGGTTTTATTCAGACATGACAGGAGCTTTATGGGAAGAGCTACATGGGAGAGCAGCGGTGCTGCAGGAAAAGTGGATTTAGACACTTAATTTGCCATTAAATTATGTCACAGGACAATGAACCTAATGTTGTTTTACATTACATTACTCTTTCCAAGTCGGTAAATTCTGCTGCTTTTCAGGGCTGGAGTTTTAGTTTTCTTGCTTTTTAATGTATTAAAATGTTCAAACACATACAGCATAGCAGATAAAACCAATTCAAGTACCGGTAAGTTGGAAGGTAATCTTTAAGCTTGTTTTAGAGCCTGAACCCTAGACAAGTTTTCGCTCAGTAATAATTCTCCAGGCTTCTTGAAGGACTTTCCAAAGCTCTTCTTTGGATGCTTCTGCCTTTTGTCTCTGTGAAAATGATCCCACACTGCTACAGTAATGTTGATGCCAAGGCTCTGGGTAGGATTCATCCCTCCATCAGGCCTGTTGCCACTGATTTTCAGTCCAGTTCTTGTGTCATGTGGCATAACTCAGCCTTCACTCCCTGTTTTCCTTCCTTAAAAATGGCTTTTTGACAGCCGACCTTCCATGGAGACCATTAGACTGAAGGTCCAAATATATGGACACCTTTTTTTTTATTTCCATTTCTCACCTTCATCACCTTCAGATGTTTGTCAACGTGAATTTTCTCTATTTTCTTTTTAAGGACACACTGCATGCCATGCTGAGATATGCAAGGTTACCAACTAATAGCTCTTGTTGGAGCAAAAATATTTCAATATTTCAAAAAATTATTTGCGGCATTTTTCATGAAAGCAACAAAAGAATGATGCATCTTTGTGACAAGCTTCTAGTAACAAAGTGTCTAAATACCATTTCAAATTGGTTTCTTACTAAATTGTCTGAATGAGGAGTTTTCATTATTGTCAAATAATTTCTAGTTCATAGTTAAGTGGTTTAACGAATAAAAAACCTTTTCCTCTGAAACTCGTACTGAGCCAGAAAACTGCTGATTTTCCAAAGAAACAGTTTGAAAGACCTTCAGAAAACTTGTAGAACTCTGACTCAAGACCACTTAAAAAGATTACAAACAAATCCGGATCCTTGGAAGCAAAATATAAAGAAATGAAGGGTTGTTTAAGAGTTTTGAACTGGACATGAAGCCTTTTTTTTGCTGGATATTCATTTATTCTTCCATACATCTGGCAGTGAATAACACTGAAAACATATGGAGGGAGACAGCTGGTCAGATTATTACTGCAGTTTAGATTTTTTTTTTTTTTTTTTTACCACCTTTCTCAACCTGATCACACTGTGATGAATGGTTTTATAAGGTGATCTTATGGGCAAAGAATCCCCATAACAACCTCCCTCAAACTGGCTTGTACAGGATTTAATAGTCTAATTAATTGAATTTCTTCTCTTTGAGCTAACTAGATAATACTTTGATCATAAATTTTAGTACAACAATATTCACTTTAACTCCTCTTTGTGTCTAGTCAAGTCAAGTCAACTTCATTTATTAGCACATTGAAAAGCACTATATGTTGACCAAAGTGCTTTACATCTAAGAGTGATTAAATAGAAATATACATTAGAAAAAATTAAAAAGGGGGACTAAACAATAAACAGATATAAGAGGATTGAAAGACTATAAAAAATACAAGCATGAAACAAATAATCAACAAAAAATGCCAAAGCAAGAGAATAAAAATAACTCTTTAAATAAATAATTTAAAAATAAGTCTTTGAATAAGTCTTGTGTAACAAACCTTGCTCTGTGCAGACTCTGGTAAACTGCTTTTAAGGATAATTATGAACAGATAAGTAATGAGTGTTCCTTTGTGGGTGATTGAACATGAGTAAGGACAATGCAGACCTCCATGCATCACTCTACATGAAAAAACACGATGAAGTTGAATTTTTCCAAGAGCTAAAAAATGAAACCAGCAGTTTACTGCAACAGAGCTCCTGGTCGAACACCGATGGTTGCTGCCAACATGACATGTCCTATGATGTCAACATGACAGAGAGTCACTGGTTTCTGTCAACATTTCCCTCGGCACTAATCATTTTCATGACCCCACGACGGTTATTCACCACATCATGCAAACGTGGTGGGAAAATCTGCTCTCACTGTGCTGTGATGTGGAGATGGCGATATCTGCTGCATCATGGGGCCAACAAGAATCATTTAGAAAATGACAGACACATCCATCACGACCACCAAGTTTGAGCTTTTTTGACGGCTCAGATTTTATGGGCTGTCTGTGATCTCATAAAGGCTGCTTTCTGAGAGGACGCCAGCCTCTGTGGCATTGCAGCTAATTTGTATGAGCTCGACACGATGTTCTGACCAAATGAAACTGAAACTAAATCCAACTCAAATACACAGTACACGCCTCGCCTACTGCTTTATACCGTCACGTTGATTTTCTTTCAAATCTCTCTTTAATCTGTTTCACACTCAGCCTCTTTACTTGCCAACTTTGCCCATAAAGCTCTGCAGTGTTTGAGGTAAAATGATCGGGGAAGGAAATCTCCAGGGAATCCTTACAAAGTCCTCGGTGTTTAGCAGGTAAATAATCAATGCTGACTCCTTCCTGTGAAGCAGGAAGACAAACAAGATCAAGCTTTCCTGTCGGGCCGTCCTGGAGAAGCTGCTGATTTAAAGGCCTCCGAAGAAGATTTCGCTTACGCTGACGGGGTCATTTTACGACTTGCAAAGTTTATCGTGTATTCTGCATGTCTGCGGATGAATTACAGGAGTTAGCATGACCCAAGAGCAAGATGTCAGGGGTTGTTGCTTGGGGGACGACTTACAATGCTCATCTGAGCTTTTTTTTGTTTTTTTGCCCCCCCTCACACTGAAAAACATACAAACAAACAACAACAATCCTAGCTATAGAATAAGGGGACGGATTTACAGCCAGTCAGGGTCCCAGGTCATCTGGATGGATGCTTTCTCGGAGTGGTCTTTTCTCTATTTGCTCCTTTCTTTTCTTTTAGGTGTTCCTTCGGCTCCCACCCCTCCCCCTGCATTCCTCTCTTTTGTTTATTCCATATAAATACAATCAGACTGGCCTGTAGACCACACTGGTATACATTCTTTCTTTCTGTTGGTTTGTCCTTCACACATACACATGTACGCAAACACACACATGCACAGTTCGCACGGATACAAAGGACGTTGTTGACAAAGCGTGGTAGGCTTGTTAACAGACCACCACTCAATACGCACAAACATTTTGACACACTAATCTAACCAGCAGCTGCAGGGAGCGTTTGATAGGCTTTCATAAATCATTTTTAATCTGATGCTGCAGGGATGACGATGACGAGGCCGGCCGAAGGCTTACGGCAGGTGAGTCTGTGCAGAAATGTTACACAAAACAAAACACAAGACAACAAGGCAAGGCAGAGATGAGGAAGAAAAAGAAGAGGACAGTCAGGATTGTGTGGAGAGACAGGGAGAAGAAAAAGAGGGAGAGAAGCCAAGAAATGTCTGTGTGTCTGTGCCAGGTCTCTGCACCAGTCTGTTGGTAAGGAAACGTACAAGAATGCGTAGATTTCCAGTTTAAGGCAGTTTAATGAACATCCAGGGCTGTATGTTTGTGGCACGGCAAACGGCTGCTGCAACATTTTCTCTTTACATTAGTGATGGTTAGTCTCAATGTGTGCGTGGAGAAAAAAAGCCGGAGGAAGATGTGTGTTTAGATGAAATTCATAGATAGGAGCTGGAATTGCTGCTTTGCTACCTCTTGTTAGGATAAGGTGCTGCAACAGCTTATGGAGATGATACTTTATTCAAAATAATTCAATATTTTGGTGGATACACCTGTTGAGACAGCATATGTTGGAGGAGGCAGGGATCTTCCACACACCAACCTCAAGGATCAGTGTCAGGGCTCTAAATTAAAACCCACAAACATGTCCAATGTGGGTTCAAACTAATTGTGGTGGGTATAGATGAAAACATATTACCCAGTTTGGCAGGTGATGATGAGCTACTGCCTGAACAGGTAGGGGGAGGATGTTGACGACGAAGGGAGGTGAAACACGCGGATAGTTTGTGCACATGCAGTTCAGAGTTCATAACCACAAACACCAAGCAGAGGAAACACTATTTAAAGTGTTTATTTAGTTTATGTTGACCCATCTTTGACAAAATTCTGCATGATACTTAAGTAATGTAAAAAATCTACTTAACTAAATTAAAGTAGATCATTTCAAAAGTTACTTTGTTCGTACATTGAAAAGGGAAAATTGTCGTTGTTTGGCATTTTCATAATAAAAACTGCCGAAGAAGAAAACGAGGATACATAAATCATTAAATGTGGATTATTTTTTTCTGAGGAAAATCTGGTTTGTGGAAATTCTGATAGGTTTAATCTGGCTGGTTAACTAGGAATCTATTGGTTGCTGATCGGAAAGATTGATTTAGAGCCCTGGTTTCACCTTCAGACTGTTCCTCTGAGTTTTAAATGGATGCTTAAACGGGCAAAGTTTTATTAATGTTACACATTTCTTTTTGCATTGGCACTGTCTGGTATAGTGCTGCATTCAATCGACAGTCAAAATTCCCAACTTCTGACAGGGAAAACATTTCTAAATAGGACCAAAAAGAAGGCAAATCACCAAGCTGGTTTATTACACATTACACAAACTATTAGTAGAGAATAATTAGCTGATTAGTTTCTTAAATGAAGTCAGTTCACCAGTTCACCAGTCTATTGCAGGGCCAACACAGAGAGACCAACAACCACTTGCACTCACTTCTTAAAGGCCCACTATATAACTTTTCGAACCTTAAAACTCCACAGCATCCCGCGGCTGAGAAACCGCACTATGCAACTTTCACATCCGGGACGCTGCCTGCTGAGTTTCGCTTTGCGCATGCGTTACACGCTAGCAAGCGAATATAAACAAACTGGTCATTTTGAACGCACATCGGCGGATTCAGCAAAGAAACGCTAGAAGACATTATCGGAAGAAGAGAGGAAACTAAGGAGAGCCAAAGAAGAGCAAGAGATAAGACAAGAGTCAAGAAAAGACTGTTTTCTACTGTCTGGAGAGAGCTCACAGTACAGGTAGGATGCAAGATGGATGCTGGATTAGCCGTCGATAGGGGGCGTGTCACTGAGAAAATAGTTAAAGTTGAATAGTGTCTCTTTAAGCTAAAATGCATGTCTTTGGATGGTGGGAGGAAGGTGGAGTACCTGGGAGAACGAGGAGAACATGCAAACTTCACCCACCCATTTTACATTTGACACTTTATTTACTGTCTACACGTCACCACAGTGCAAAAGGAAATTAACCTCGTTCACTATATTTTCTTATCATTGTGATTTGTTGTAGCTTCTTTAGTTTTTTTGTCCGGATTGTTCCATAAACGGGCTCCGTACACAAAAACACTTCACTCCAATACTTTCATTCTGAATCTCATTTTTTTATTTTTATTTTTTTTTAAATATCGGACATCTTTTTAGATCATAATGGCTTTGTCTTTTTTCAAATCTTTTTAGGATATTGATTCTCAAACATTTCCTATGAGCTTTATACATTACCTGCGCAACACCATAATCAACTAGTACAATGAATACATTCACACACATACGCTACCAGTCACAGGTTTGGACACACTGTCCCATTAAAAATAATGGGACAGTGTGTCTCTGGAGTATCCAGGGCCACTGACCTGTATGGCTGCGGATGTGAACACGTAGCGTGCCGTTGCTGGCGAACTTCTGTCCACAGTACGGGCAGATCTTCTCCTTCTCCCCTGTGTGTGTCTACAAGACAAACAATAAAACAAACTTGTGGCGGAGTTCATCAATCATCTACACATCTTTCCTACATTTCAAGACGTGATCTACAGTGGGGGATGGATTAGAGGAAAGAATATTTTTAATGCTGTATCTTAAAACGATGATTCCCCAAAGTTAATCTGTCGTAAAACTAATCCCAGAATCTAAATTCCTCCTTCTTCTAAACCATGCGGTTGGATCAAAATAACTGCATTTATGTCCTTATTATGCACTGCTAACCAGGAGAAGTGGATGGAGAAGCTCATCAGCTCTGCTAGATCAGCGGAGACACAGGCAGTGAAGATTAGCCAGCTCCAAAACCCGAGGGACCTTAAGGTTAGGGTGCAAATACGCATTCATCCCTTCATCCTGCTTCCCCCCTCTTCTTTTTCCTCTCCTTTCACTCCCAAACAGTCCCTGGTGTTGAGCTCTATGGACCCACAGGGGCTACACATGCAGCCCCCCCACCTACCCCCGTTGTTAGAAAGTACACTCTGAATCCCCCCCACCTCGTCCAGCCTGCTGTAAATTCCCCCCAAAATAATCGTGAGTATGAAAAGCCAAAAACTCAAAGCGACAGTTTCAACAGCAGTACAACAATACAGGAACACCTCCTCTCCGGGCCCCCGTTCTTCCCTCCATCGCCCCACTGTGTCCCTTTGACACCTCGGGTGTTTCGTTACAAAGCCCCCGTCCACACACACTCACACACACACACACACTTGCACATGAACAAACATGCCTGCACACTCTTGCGACCTCTCACACACAACAATGCACAAACAAACCCACTTATATGAACACATGTGTCCCAGATGGAACACAGTTGCTGGCTGTTGTTTGTACAAAGGAGAAAACATCACTGGTATTCTGCCTTCATAAGAAGCCAGCCGGTGTGGGGGGGGCTTGTAATTTCACATGGGGACATCACATTTACTGAGTGCTATTGGTAATTATCGTACATTTTTCCTACAAATATATCAAATAATCTCTATGTGTGTCAATGCATCAATTTTTATTCATTTTCCACAATAAAAGATACATGCACATACATGCTGACACACTCACACACCCTCTCACATAACATGAATCTAGGCTTGCAGGGGAGAAAGCATTTACTGTAACACAAGAGCGCTCCTCAAATAACTCCGGCCTGCTCCTCCAGATACATGCAGCATCGCTGTCGGGCATCCACATACAAACTTATTCTGATGTGGTAACAAAAGGACTGGAAAGCAGCAGAAGAAAATATGGTCTTGTAAGTCATTCGCAATCATCCTCAACCCTGAAATTTCTTTTCTTCTTCTAAAAAATATATAAAACCCTGGTTCAACCACTACACCCACTTAATATATCTGATAAAACCTCCACTGATACTTTTGTTTGTTGCAAAACGTTTTGATCTACAAGAAGGAAATTTAAGTAGTTTTTTTTTTTTTAGTTGAATACCATCAATTTAAAATGTAAAAGCATTCATTAAGAATGAAAGGAAACCCATCCGGTGTATTGCTGTTTTAAAAGACATTTGTCCTTCGTGATTTATTTCACATTTTCATCAGACGTGTTAAACAGAGATAAACTAATCGCACGTGTCTGGGATCATTATTTGGGACTATTTGCTGAGCCCAGTTTGGGCAGGCAAACAGTTGCAGAGCATTAAAGTGAACATTAAATACCATTTCAACAATATTGTGGTCAAAAGGCGGGTAACTCCGCCTTGTAAACACAGCCAGCGAGTTGTCATCTCCTCGGCAACCTGACTTTGATCAAGGCCAGATCTCTCAGCGGCCTCCAGACATCGTCAGCACGAGACACTTCAGCATGCCTGTCTTCAGCCCTACAGCTCTGAGACTTTCTTTTGCTGTGTGCCAAGAAGCTGCTTGGTTTCAATCTTGATCTAAAACCACGCCGGACATTGTCAGATTTAGGGCTCATAATCTGCGGAGAGATCTGTTTGGGGCTTTGAAACCCTGCAGAGCTAATGGACTAACTGCCATTTCAAATCAATACGGGAATTTGTTTCATATGCGGCAACGGTCAAGACGGATGATCCTGGCAGGTTTGATAGTCTCAGATATTAGTGCAGTTAGCTGCATCACTTTAATGAGAACAGAAGCAACGGAAATGCTTTACTGTACTACACTTCCTTTAGAAAAAGGATCCATAGATTTTGCCCTTTACTAATAAAGAAGAAGAAGTTCAATCTTAGAAAACCTGGGTTTCATAAGTTGTTTTCTAACTCTCAACAAAAACAGCAATTTCTTCTGAACTCAACCCGAAAGTGGCTACAGACATGTAATCACTGTGTGTGATTGAGGCAGGCTGGCTCGAGGCCTTTTCATTCACCTTCTTGTGGCTCTTGAGGACAGACGGCGTCACAAAGGCCTTCTCACACAGGTCACACTTGTACTTCTTGTGGCCATCGTGCACCACCTGGATGTGGACGTTGAGCGTGTCCTTCCTCTTGAAGGTGGCGTCACACTGGTCACACTTGAATGTCCTCTCACCTGCAGCAAGGACAGAGCATCATTTTGCGGGAGCTGCTTTCTGTTAGCTATTGTTGTTGCTTCTAAACACACAGCAAGACAGGACCCAATTTCACCCAGGTAATTGTCTGGGGAAGAAAAACCACACAGACAATGCTCTTTCAAATGGCCTGGTTCTGCTTTAGTATTTGTTTTTTTTTTTTTAGTGTATAAAAAAAGAAAGAAAAGAAAAACATGCCCAATTTTAATAATGGTTCCTCTGAGCAGTGCTGAAACTGCAGTCAAACAGTCCGCAGACAGTTTCATCAGAGTACAGTCTCAGCTGTTCACAGAATGAAGCCTGATGTTTCCTTCACGCCTCCACACAACAGCCTCTATTGTTGTAGTGTGGATGTTTCCATTATATGGAGATCATTCAATTTCCACAGAGTCTGCTAGATTGGAGACAGCAAGTGGTTACAAGCTTGTGCCCATTCTCCGATTACCGAGGCTGATGATGGTCAGCTCAATAAGACGGAGCAGCGGTGGAAGCTGAGGTTGTCTGTGTTTTCAATCAGCCCGGAAAGTTCGCTTGATGATAATTAATGTCAACGACACCCTCACAGACAGATCCCATTAATACACAGAGCTGGGCTTCAGTCTGATATTAAGGCCGTGTCCTCTCCTACACAAACATGCACAGTTACAGGAACCAACACACACACACACACATACACACACTAACTCACATGCAGGGTGATTCTCAAGGTCTTAAAATAGGGCTGAAACACAGCAGCTGGCACATAAATGTGCAGCATCGCATGTGAGAACGACATGTGCCTATTTGTGTATAAATGTTGCGACTTGTCCTATTTTACGACCTCCTTGTTGGAATTTTTAAATACAATCTTGACACAGAGAAGGAACATATTAAAGAGTTATGATGGATTTAAATGAAGTTGTGTGGAAAAAATCCTTCATAGTCCATGTTTTGCCTTGTAATCAGAACAAGCCGAACAACTCACACTTAAAATCAAAGAAAAACAAAGTGGTTGAAGTGGGAGCTTCACTCAGCGGATACTTTATCAGGTCCACCTTCCTACTAACTTCTTGGATCCCCTTTTTCCTTCAGAAATGCCTTAATTCTTGGTGTCATAGATCCAACAAGGTGTTGGAAACATTCCTCATTCCGCTCAGATAGAACTTCATCAATTCGTTTGCACCATGTCTACGTGACCAGATGTATTGAGTTGCTACCATTGGATTAGCTGATTAGATATCTATGTTGACAACGAATTGAGCAGCTGATAAAGTGGCCAGTGAGTTTATGTTGTAGATATTGACACAACATCACTCTTGCATCAGTTACATGGACTGGGTCTGCATGATAAGGATCATATTACACATTGTGTTGTCATTGTTTTTGAATGCATCATGGACTCTAAGAAGCCTAATGTGGCTTCTTACATTTGCCTCGTTTCAAGTAACTTGTAACTCGTTTTTGTGAATCAAACTTGCACACAGAGGGGAAATCCAACAATTAACAGCAACTTGAAGGGTTTATAAAGTGTAATGAGTCCCGGATTATAAAAATGAAGCGTGCAGTTTCACCCTGAATGAGCTATAACAGATGCACTCCAGCTTTAGATGCGGACAAATTTAATTCATGACATAATAACTCATTAACAATTCATCTACTTCTCTCACCTAGAGTAGGGTGAAATCTCACACTCGGTGCCCGAGCCCCAGATATACTGTCTAGAACTTGATACATAATACAAGTCCTGGTATTATATTGCCTGCCGCCTGGGACAGCAGCAGGAAATGCCTTGAGCTTTACAATCTCTTTTGTTATCTGGCTCAGTTGGAAGACAAGAGCTGCATCCTGCCAAGCCTCAACCGCAGCTCCACTGTCCACAGAGAAAGTTTCTGACAGAGTGTGTCGGACCGATGTCTTTCAGGAGGAACGTGCGCTGTTAATGGGCATCCACAGGGGTAAGGATGAGATGACAGCTCATAAAAAAAAATACAGAATGATCTCCTGTGAAACTTTCTAGGCTGCTTTTAAAGATAATTATAGATTACTTTAGGAAATTACATGAAGAGAATTACTTGAGTCTGTTCTCTTGCACTGCTTAAGCTTCCAATCACCAATCACCAAGATAACAGATTTGTTTTAGTATTTTTTGCCTGATCTTCACATTTAAAAAAAAAGAAATAAATCTGCATTCAATAAAATAAAAAGTGGAGAAAAAAACTAAAACAAATAAACCATCTTGACATTTCAATCCTTTTTTAAAAATACAACCAGGCCTGCTTCAGATAAATATTTCCACCATGGAGCAGCTTTAAAAAAATGACTTACAGAGAGATTATGTTACTTTTGAGAGAAGAAGCAACACATTCTTCCTCTTACAGAACACTCGAATTCAGAGGCAATTACATGCATCATTACTCCATGAAAATACACTCAAGACTTTTGCAGCTGCAGCCCTTCCTGGTCTGGTATGACCACAGCCATGTGGCGGCTACCGTTTGCTAATGCTAGCTAACTGAAAGCTGGAACATGTTTTACCTCTTCAGTTATTTTTGTTTTTTTATTTTCGTTATTCTAAGGCTCAACTTTGCATAGTTTATACAAAAAAAACAACCTTTACTTCCTGTCTCTTTAAGGCCTTCCTTCACAATTAACTCATTGTGTTCTGATTGGTCAATCCCATTTTCAGACTTATGACCTGTCACTGGACTACATCACATCCCTTTCTTTAGTTTCCTCATTACTACGTATACAAAATAGTTCATATGTGAAGCAGCAAACAGAAAGGAGAAGAAATCTTGTCTTTGGGCTGTTATTGCTGCTAACAGCTCAATTTATTTACAGCACTTTGGAAAAGTTTTGAGCATCCCTATTCAGGAAACCAGGTAATAGGTGTAGTGCTTTAAACTTGTGCAAATATAAATTGAAACACAGAACAAAAGGAAAAAAAGGTTTTGTACAATTTGAATTAACTTAAAAGTGAACATTTGGTCTGAGCAGCTTTATTCTTCCACACAGCCTGAACCCTCTTAGACGAGCTTTCTTTTCATGCCTTTCAGGAATAGTTGTCCAGACTTCATGAATGACTTTCTAAGGCTCTTCTTTGGATGTTGGCTGCTTTTTGTTCCGTTTTCTGTCAAGATGATCCCACTTCAATAATGTAGAGGTCTGGGCTCTGGGGTGGCCAATCATGACTGATAGTGGTGTGTTTTTATATCCAGGTGTGCTTTTACAGCATTGGCAGTGTGTTTGGGATCATTGCCATGCTGAAAAATTAAGCTTTTTCCAATCAGATGCTTTCCAGATGGTATTGCATACTAGATAGAAATCTGATGGTTAATTTCTCATAGACGTAACTGAAGAAACAGGAACATATTGTGTCTTTGCATAAAGTGCCTGAAGATACAATTCTACATGAGTTTGTTGCCAAATTGTCAGTTATGTATAGAAAAAACACCAACTCCTAGAGTTTAACTCAGAGAGACCTTCAGAAAGCTGGGCAACTGCTGCTCAAGACCATTTCAAATTTTCCACAAAAAGTCTGGCTTATAGGAAGCCGAATATAAAGAAATGAAGGGTGACTCAAGACTTTTGTGCAGCATTTATAAGAGATTATAACCATTTAAACAGTAATTGCTATATAATCCAAAAAAGTCTGATAAAATTCATACTCACTGTTGTGGATGAGAAGGTGGCGCTGCAGAGAGAAGGGCGTGCGAAACAGCGCTTTGCACTCCTCACATTGAAAAGGTCTTTCTTCAGAGTGCGTCTGCAGAGAGAGAGCAGAGCGTCTTCATCATGTTTACGGTGAGCCGTCAATGTTCAAGATGCTTCATAAATATGAGCGCATCAGGAAAAAGGCTCCACAGTCAGCTTTGTTTGTTGACTTGATGAAGATGAGGAGTTTGAGGAGACTGGTCCAGCCCCCCTCCTTCTTCTCCTGCCTATCTGTCTATCTAAATGACACCTTAATCCCAAAAGTAAACATGTGGAAGCAGGGGGAGGGCCACCAACGAGACCCAGATTGATTATATCCTAACTAATGACAAGCTTTGAAGTGGGAAAATAATCTCTTCTAGGGAAACGCCAAGAAAATAACGACCATCTCTGATTACCTATGGTAGCAGATAAACAGATCACGTTTGCTCACCTTCTTGTGATTCTTGTAAACGTTACGGTGTGCAAACTCTTTCCCGCACAGCTTACACTTGTACGGTTTGTCCTCGCTGTGGATGATCTTATGAGCCGTCACCTGGTCCAAGCGCTTGAACGATCGACTGCAGATCTCACAGGTGTAAGGTCGCTTCTCTGATGAGCGAGAGATTGAGACAGATTCTCACCAGGTAACGCACACGACAACACGAAGCGGGCGTTTCATGGGCGCTGCGTTCTCTTACCGGAGTGTGTGATCATGTGGCGTTTCAGCTGATTGGTGGAGATGAATTTCTTATCGCATGCATGGCATTCAAATATTTCATGTATCTGCAAACAGAAAAGCAGACGAGAGGGAGCTTTCACACTTCGGTCATGCTGATCCTTTTTTTTTTTTAAAAAAAACAAAAAAAAAACACAGGGCCTGCAGATGTTTGAGGATAGCAATGTCTGCGATGGTCAGCTGAAGCTAAACCTTGTCTGTACTCATTAAACTGATGTCTCCACACAGAAAAGCAATTAAAGTGATGAAAAGTTTCCATACCCTTTCTGCTTCAGTGCATACTTGCCATAATTGCACATTCAATAGTTCCCCGGCGTACAGCTACAATAGCATATGCTAATGTAACACAGCTCCTCTAGTCACGGCGGATTCCACAAAAGCTTGTTCAGCTAAATGATGATAATGGAAGTTTTAAGCCGCTTCTAAGCTAAATCGTCATTATGAAAAGTTTGATTGCTCCTTTGCATGAAGAATACTTAATGCTCCAACAGCTCTGATTGAAGCTATAAGAACCCGTCAGAAACACATTTTATTTTAACACTTTAGGAAGAGATTCTTTGATATATTTGATGTTTTGCAGGGAAAAAATAATCTGTCAAAACTTGATGGTGATTGTGATGGTGACCTAAATCAGAGAAGCACATTCTGCTTCTTTTTAGAAACAGATGATACCTCAGACAGAGTGCGTGATTAGAGCAGAATTACTCCCTCACTGGTTCATGCCTTGGCCTGCAGCACAACCAAGGTAGAGTCAACATTCTTGTCTTTACAAACCCATAATAAATACGGCAATAAAAAAGAATTAAATGAAGGATATAAAGCGTAATCATGCTGGAAAAAGAAAGCAGATTATGAGAAAATAGAAAGTTGTTATGACTGAAGGCAACAGTTCTTGTTTAGGTGTTACAGAGAAGAAAGAAAATCAGGAAATAAAATTGCAGCTGCTTTTAGAAATTTAGTTTTAATATATCTTTGAATAATTGAGTTATAACCAAATACATTCCCCGGTCACTTTATCAGGTCCACCTTGCTAGTACTGTGTTGGACCCCTTTTACCTTCAGAACTGCCTTAATTCCTGGTTTCATAGATTCAACAAGGTGTTGGAAACATTCCTCAGAGATTTTGCTCCATATTGACATGATAGCATCACACAGTTGC
>JBBBVU010000015.1:25398268-25419079 GCA_037177055.1 Atherinosoma microstoma | reverse complement strand
ACACACACACACACACACACACACACACACACACACACACACACACACACACACACACACACACACACACACTCCTAATTGCAGAGCTTATCTAGTTTCCTCCTCTGTGGAATGGAAATACAGTATTATTCGGAATACTCTTTGTCTTGATTCCCCATTGATAAAAATGAAAATTAACTCCTTGTGCAGAATAAGAAAAATATTTCAACTTGCTTTATGTACAACACGTCAAATTGAATCATGACAATTGTTTAAATAAAGATATGTTTTAAAAAAAAGTGAACAGTGTCAACTTGACACATCAGCTATTCAAAAAGAAGAAATAAAGGAGAACAAACCAGATTGTTTGGAAAAGGAAAGCACGGCGTGTCAAATAAAAGAAGGGGAAGTAAAGCATGTTGGGAAAGATAAAGCACCAAACATACAGCAGGATGTTTACAATCAACAACTTATGAATGTGCTATTATAGAAATACTGAGTCTATCAGGCTACAAACAGTCCTCACATGATCTCTTTCTCCACTCACCTTGATTTGTTGGCTTTCACCCTGCAGAGAGAGATTAACATCATCTCTAATCACTGACTGTTTGTGTAGATTCTGTTTTCAGACACCTCTTCAACAAACGTCTCCCCTCTTTAATCAGCCGTGTGTCACTGTTGTATTGGTTTACAGTGTTTATAGCTTGTGTTTATACCAGAGGCTTCCTGTTGTGTTGTGGCTCTATGCCTAACTGTTCTGTGATTGGTCCAAATGATGAGCGTTGGCTGACAATTACAGCAAAGGCTGGATCACGATGTACATGTTTACATCAGAGTCAATGAGCCGGTGTGCTTGAGTGTCCGTCGTGCTGTTTGAAAAGAGTTTACGTTACAAAATGGTGGTAAACATGTCCTTTCGATGGGGATTATTTTCCTCTCAGACCAAAACTGTGTTTAAGATGCTGTAATCAGTCGCCTGGAGCCATATTCCTGGTGTATTTCAAGTTAAGCCATACGACAGGCTAACACTTGGGAGTCAAGCCTGGTCACAGCTCCAAGCAGCTCTTTGTGTGCATCTGTCCCACCCACGTCCTTCTTGGTCCATTTCTGTCTCCCTTGTGACTCCTCTGTCAATAACTTGGCCTGTCGGGGCAGGACGATTAGATGTCATGACCTCTTTTTTCCTTTGTGCCCCCTGAAGACCCTCCAACCCTTTAACTTTCACTCAGCTTTCACTGAGATTCCTGAGTTACCCCCTTCCACCTCTGATCTCCAACACCTGCACAAGAAGTCACTAAAACACACAAAGAGAAGTCTTCTCTGAAGGCAGGCATCCATAACAAAATGATAATCCAGACTTGGTCATTTTAAGATCTCAGAGAGTCTGCAGTGAGACTTGAACTGGGTCTTGACCATGTGGAACATCACATGTTTGATTTAGGAAATCCGAACATCGTGTTGTTTGAGTAATAAATTCAGAAGGTCAAGCAGTCACTGTGATTTACCAAATGTTTGGCATTTATATAAACAAAATACGCAAGACTACAATTGTTTTTGCACGGCAGCAACCTTTACATCCTTCATAGTTTGCTCCTCCTACGTGTTTCTGTCCAGCAGGAACTGCTGCCAATCACAATTCACAAAATGCCTTTTCAGCTTCAACATGAGTGTATGGTGATTGGTTCGGGAACTGTGTAGTTTCTATAGCACCTTCTCTTTCTGCAATCTTCATATGAAATGGAAATAAAGTAGTGTTGTTGGATTTAGGCACTGAAAATTCACCTCAGTTACCATGAAATGGTTTAAGAAAGTGTTTAGCTTGCAAAGCATCCCTTAGAGTTAGATATATATGCAGAATTATAAGCTTTCCATTACATTCACTGCTCTGAATGCTCTAGGAATGTATGCTAATGAATTCTGTGTTTCTGGATTAGTTTCAAAAGTGGTACATATGAACAGGTGGGTTAGTGTTGTACATGCAGATATCCATGAATGGAAAACTTTCCTTGCAGGGGAGTACTTCTTCTCTGCAAGAGCACAGAACAGCATTTGTGAAAAGAAGATCATCCATTTGCACAAATTTTCTCACATGAGAACAAGATTGTGACAAACATTCCCTGAACCACTCTGAAGTTTAGCTTTTGACAACTGGGAACAGTTTCTGATGTCTGGGCTGAAGTTGTGACGCCGGGGCACAAACCTGGACCTGCATACACAGAGATAAAGCAAGACCAGCAGACATCAGTGCATCATAGACTTTAAAATCTAACTATTTATTTTTGGGTTTTTCTCTAAACTTCCCAATAAATGTTTTCTAAATTGCTTTTTTATAAAAGTCAAACAATCTGAACCACACACTGGCCTGTTTAAACACAAAGTAAGGAGCTTGTTACTTCCTGTTTACACTGGACAGACATGTGATGGAGGTTTGATTAATCAAAGAAGGAAGCATAGTGGCTAAAAACATACAACCCAAAATCCAAAAAGGTTGGGGCTCTGTGTGAATAAACATAAACAAAATGTAATGATCTGTCAATATCATAAGCTGATATTGCATTCACAATCAGACAGAGTAAAAAACATATTAAGTGTTGAAAGTGAGGCACTTCACAATTTTCTGAAAAATATGTGCTCATCTTGAATTTGATGACAGCAAAACATTAAAAAAAAAAGTTGGGACGGGTCCATGTTAACCATTGTGCAACATCCCCTCATCTTTTAACAACAGTTTGTAAACATTTAGGGAACAGAGGAGACCAGTTGCTGGACCTTTGGAAGTGCAGTGTTTTCCCAGTCTTGTCTAATATAAAACTCAAGCTTCTCAACAGTGATGGTCCTTCTCTATGTTATGTACCTTGTGCACATAATGTACATTATTTTTAGACCGTTTTTTGCAGATTGTTAAACCTGTGCACATCTTAACTCCTGTGAGACTCTGCCTCTCTGAGGTGCTCTTTTTTAGTGACTTGTTGCCAGTCCACTTGATTAGTTGCAATAAATTCCATGTCAATATTTTTAGAACTGGGGTTTTGCCTCCTCACCCATCAGATGTAACTGAAAAGATACATTTTCACTGCCCATATGTATTACTTTATGTACAAGAAAACATTTGATAAAGGAGATAATAGTATACAGTCTGTGTGTGAGTTATCATTTTAAGCATGAGACCAAAGCGTAGCAATGATGATTTAGCTGCATAACATAGATTCTGCCATAGACATAAATAAATGGGCAAATTCTCGACTGTATCACACATAAGTCTGTCAACTGCCTGAAGTTAAGCATTCAGTGGCCACCTTTCCAGGAACAGGACATGGCCATGGTAGGAAGAGAGGGTGTGGCAGCTATAGAGATCCATTGCATTTAAGGACCAAGGGTTACCTAATTAACCTAACATACTGTATTTTAGCTGAGGGGTCATGAGTGTATGAGAAAAATTAAACAGATGGATTCAGGGAAGTAGTAGAGATAGAGGCTCAGCTCATTTACCTATGAAAATATCAATGCATATTTAATGAGATCAAGGTGTAGTTACATGTAAACTTTTCTGAGGCCTGAAACAACTGTTTTCAAAAGGAAATATGAAATATGAAAGTTTGATGAATAAAGATTAGTTTTAAAGGGTATAATAAGGGGGAAGGAGGTGTTTTGAAATGAAAAAGAAGAAGAAAACTGCTTAAGTGTGGACATGGTCAAAGACATTTGGATGTTCAGCCCCACAGGATGTAGACATTGAACCTAAGCGTATACCAGCCCTGGAACTGAGCCACTCAGTGACTGTGCTGCCAGAGTCTCTGAGGGCCAGAAACTACAGAAACCACATTTAGGACATGGCACAGGAGAGGCTTGCGTTGAAATAAATACATTCAGAGTTTTTTTTTCTAAGTAAATATTTTCACTGTGAGAAAACCTCACTTTGGCAAATATACAAATGGTTCCATACAAGAGTTTCCAAATGCATGTGTGCATTTTTCTGAAATCTCCCAAACCTGATACTGCAGATTGAAGGGCCAGACCACCTTTTGTTTCATGTTTCACAAACCCCCGCAGTCCCTCACCACAACTCCCTTTTTTCAAGGCTGTCGCTGAAATAGCCAGCAAACCATTTCCTGAAGCTCCGAGGCCACTGGATAAACGATGTTTTCATTTGACAACCCTGGGTCGCCACTATAAGGAGGGTCTTCAGAGGCAGCCTTTTGAAATTACAGTACTGATGAAGCGTGAGAAATTACAGGCACTTAGATGTGATTTCATGAGCACAAGAGAGCAGGAGGACCACCCCTAGGCGGCTTAGGCGAGAGGGAGCGATGGCAGTGAGTACACAAACATACAAACACACACGACTGCATGTGCACAAGAGGTTAAGATCCAAATCGTATTCGGATGCAGACATATCTTCATTTTCACATGTGTATCGTGTGTTCGGTGTTTTTATAATCTGATATAAGGGTTTGATCTTAAAAGTGACCTTAAAATGTAATATACATTCAGGAGCTAGACTATGTTTTTTTCACTTATCCTAATGGAGATCGGCTGAGACGACTAATACCCAAGGGCCACTGGTCCCTCTCCACCCTTCCTGGGAAAGGGCTCTTGGTCAGGATGGGTTTGGAAGGAAACCTCAGCTTTTTTTTTTTTTTGCTTGGCCCTTTGGTAAATCAGAGCTGTATAGAGCTGGTTTGGACCCGAGCCTCAATAATGATGTCTCCCCCGAGCTGCTGAAGTGGAATCATTTTCATCTTGGTAGACTCCTTTCTTCCCAGGCAGGGCTCTCTGTCTGTGCACATATGCAAGTTTTCAAGTCACACGTTTCCATTTTACACTGTTTACGTTGGAGATTTCTGCCACACGGCACCAGTGTTAGTGTGAATGGTTTGATTTAACCGCCCTCTGGTTTAGTACCATCCCCAAAGACAGCAACAGCCCTTCACTCAGGACTAAGCGATTTACACACCAGTGTTTCCCTGCTTCTCTCTGCCACAGGATTTTCTCTCAAAGCCCTCCCAGTGTGTCCGTCTGTTTGCTGTCTCAGTTTGAGCCTCTGCTGTCTTTTCACGATATCTGTCCAAATGTGTCACTCTGCTCTCAGTGGAGCAGCAAGTGCATCCAGTCACACTCAGAAATACAAACTGAGAAAGCTATGAAAAGGGTTTTCTGTTTTGTTTTGTTTTTTCTTTCTCAGTGCTCCACATTTATTGTAAAGGAAATAATCCAGTAATTTCCTAATTGTTCTTGTTTGCTTTGCTTGGTTTGCGATGCTCCAAAGCCAGGAGAAGATGAGGTTAGATGAAGTTGAGGGGAATCAGATCGAAAAATGTTAAATGTAAAATAAAAAGCTTAAACAAATAAGATGATATATTAATTGGTGAGTATTGATGTTAGTGCACATCTAAGGAGTTGCTCCTTACATATCTATAGCGATGGGCTTCATGCTATGTTGGACACTAGGAAGGGAGCAGCATCTTGTGAGGAATCATTATTGCCTGGTTAGATTTTGTTTTGTTTGGGTAAAAACAATCAGTGGAAAGGAGAGATGGAGAAAGACAAAGAGAAGGATTGACCTCTTAGGAAGTATATGAGCTGAAATCTGATCCTCCACAAAATCCAGACCATACTTTTTACTGAATATTAAAATGACAATGTTTTATTCTGGATTTTGTGAATCTTTATCGTAATTAAAATGTATTCTAATATTTAAACTAATTGAAACTGTGGGTTTTTTTTAACATGCAATGGAAATACATGTTTAATATTTGTTCTTGATGATTAGAAGTGGGTTGAGATATGATTTTTGAGGCTGATCCTACAGTTTAAGCCTAAAAAGACAATCCTGAAGTTATAATTCAAGTTCAATGCAAACAAAACACAACAGCATAACAAGGATACAAAATGCTATTTCACCTGCTATTTAATAACTTGTGACCACTGTATACTTAACTTTGGTTTGAAGCAGCCCTGATGGTTATTTTATTTCATTTTATTTTAACATTTTATTTCATTTAAAGTGGCTATAGCCTTTTAAAGATTAAAAAAATTCATGAATAAATAAAAATAATTTTTTGACTTGCTAATTAGCTATTACACACTTGAACACATAAAAGCAAAGAAAAAAAGCCGGTCACACATCAGTGCACATATCCACACAAACTGAGTAGTCTCAAGTACATGGAAAACTTTCTTTTTGATGTGGCCAAGAAAAGCAGCTGTTTCCTAAGAATTGCCATGTTTCCATCTTGACTCTGATTCTGGGTAACCTCACTCCCATTTACCACCTCAACTCCCTGTCAATCAAGCACTCTTGGTTGCAGGAAATGCAGCAAGGCTCCACATGGCTTCCATTAACCTGCCGTTGCCCTGCAACAATGTGAAGGAGCTTCCAGAGAGCTGTGGGAGTGTCATGGGTATCCCTGTAAACTGCCACTAATAAAAGCTGCCCAGACCTGCTTAAATGTTATCTTACACGTGTGAAGGACATCAGCTGTGAAGCTTTTATTTTTTTAAAAATGACCTGCTCTCCGGTCAACCCAAGAGGGATGGAAAAAATGTACAGAGGCTTCTTTTCTTTTTTTCTTTTTTTCCATCGGGAGATCTCTCACCTAGCCTACACTTATGCAACCAAGAACATACAGAGAAACCTCTCTCTGAGTGCTAACCATGTGCAGGGCTCACTATGTTTATCTTTTGCACAGTAATGAGTGCAGGGCTTTGATGTATGAGTGTTGTATATATGTGTGTGGCAGAGGAAGGAGTGGAGAGAGACATGTAGGGCCATGTCATACCCATAAGTGGTGGAGTAATCACTGCAGTGCACGGAAGAGCTGTCTCTGATTTCTGGTGGTTCTTTTTATTCACCACCAGATTTGATTTAGGCCGATCAGTGCATGAAACAAAAAAAAAGTTTGTGCATAATTACCTCAGATGAACCAAGGTTGCTAATACTGTGGCTGAGTAACTGAATGTGCCATTAAATCGAAGTAATGTTTTATAAAATTCAGCTTAAATATAATACAGACTGTTTAATGGTTAGCCAGAAGTCTGAGCTCAAAGGTATGGCTTGTTTCACCTGCTTGCATTATGACACACAAGACTAGCCCCTTGTAATGTTATGCTCCAGCAAAGAAGGTGTCATGAAAAACACACTTTGCAAAAAATTAATTGAAAATAAAAATAGAAAAACTGCCATTTTGAGGGTAGCCTATGCTGTACTGACAGAACTTCACAAGATGCATATTGCCAACAAACAACCTTCTTATTTATGAACAAAACTCTAAAATCCCTTTGTTTGCAAAATTTAGACAGCTAGAGGTAGCTTATGTTAGCCATCGTGTAAATAAAACTCTAAAATCCTTTTGTTTGCATAATAAAGGTAGCTAGTGGTGGCTAATGTTAGCCATCATGTCTGTTACCGTCATATATATACGGTTCATGGTATCCGATGTCAGGTACAAAACTAAAATCCCTTTGTTTGCATAATAAACACAGCTAATGGTAGCTGATGTTGGCTATCCTTAATGAATACTAGCTAATTAGCCTACTTAGTTTTTTTCAATCTTAAATTTACACTCTTGAGGCATTCCTTACGTCACGTTTACTGTTCCTTGACGGTAACTTGGTGATGGCACAAGTAGGCTACAGTTTTTTTAAAAGAAAAAACATATTTAAAAATAGATATATTATCAAATATTATCATGTTGAATATGTATATGTGTTTATTTATTTAGTTAAGTTTCTTTTAAGATTGTACAATCCTAGGTAGCTAGCAAGGATTAATATGTATGAAAGCTGAATGCAGAAAAGTGACAAAAAAAAACAAAAGCAACAAAAAAAAAAAAAACAGACTCTGGGGGGGGCTATTACTTGTTTGCATTTGAGAAAGTTTATACTACAGTATACAAACCAATTAAATGCTTGAACACATAGGTGTGTGTCCATATTTTTTACTGCTACTGTATAAATGACAGATTATTTCAAGTATTGTTGACCCCATCAGACCTGTTAGACCATCTATTGTGAGGCTGACATTGTGCATTATTTCACATATAATGCAGTTTTCTAAATCAATGTCCTGGAGTCACATTACTGTATTTGATCATTCTGAAGATCACCATACAAACCAGGAACATGACTATTTATGTACAAACATCTAGTTTACATGTTCAAAACATGTGAATCGTCGTATTCTGTCAGCTACAAAGTTTCTGCACCTCTATCTGCTTCTTTTTTATTTTATCTACGCATAGATCATGAAGGAAGGAGAAATGAAGAATTGCTTTCAAAAGAAGTATGAAAAGATGCAAATCCTGTAGATCTGAGAATCCCTGAAGTGCCCCCGTGTATAAGCGTCTGATTACGCAACCATGTCTCTTTAGAAAGCTGTCTCTTTAGAAACAATGTGCTGTGAATCGTTCTTCTCGATCGAGATGTTAACTGCTTGGCAAAAGAACATGACACCCAGGGTGACACAGGGATTACTTGTTCTATATTTAGTCTTTATGTACATGAATATTGGCAGGACAGCTCTGTACATGTGACACATACACACACATTCTCACGCGCACGCACGCACGCACTCACACGCACACCGATACAGTGATAATAACACAGATCTCCAGCACAGAACACATTTACAAGATGGGCTCTAGAGCAAACACTGGCTGAGATACATACGGGAATGTCTGAACTACCACAACTTCCTCATAAAACTGGAAACTTTCTTGGAACAGTTATTACAGTCATCAATAAAAACATCAAAAAGATAGACGAGAAGTATAAAATAATTTAAAATCCTCCTAACACATGTAGCGAATATGCAGTGAGATCTATACAAAGCGGGCAGCCACTCGATCTCCTCCAGCCAACGGGATTTGTAGCTGAAAGGACGTGACAAATATGACAGACAAAAGCAAATGTCATGCAGCAACAAAGAAACATACGAGGTGAAATATGATCTTCTTTGAAGTTCGGCCTCCCCGGTGGCGACATGATGTCAGGACGACAGGCCTGCTAACAAAGCGACGGCCCACTCAGACGTGCCAAAAAGAAATGTAAACATAAATATACAGGTTGATATCTCTCTACAAACAGTCCAGTCACTGCCACAGGCCCACCAGCTGAGTGAGTAGTCAGTCTGTATACACTCCTTAGTAGAATATCACTTAGTGTTAAATAAACTTATTTAATATATTTATATATTTATATATATAATAGATTTCTTCTTTGCAGAGTCATTTAGCAGTACTTCCTTGTTTTCACCAGTTTGCTCTGGTATTTCACAGAGTGACCACTGTGTCCCACCACGTAAACGTCCAGCAGGTAGGTCTTGCCTGGCTCCAGACCAGTGATGGTCTCTGTGGTCACAGCTTTCTGCAGGTTCGGGCTGTGGAAGTACTTGCACAGGACTTTTTCCGACTTCCTTCGGGTCTCTGGCCCGGCACACTGATTTTGCTCCCGGCGTCGTTGCTCTTCGCCGTAATTGTCAGCCACCTCCTTACGGTAAATGCAATACTTGTTGCGGTCCTGCGTGCCCAGCCAGGCCACCGTGACGGAGGAGCAGGTTCGCAGCTTGTCAAAGGCCTTGATGCGAGTGTCCTCCGGAAGAGAAGGGAAAGGCTGTTTGCTGCTGGGTCGTGTGGTGGCGAGCAGCTTCAAAGTGGAGGCCCCTTTTCGGTTTCCTCGCAAGCGGATCAGATACTTGGCTTTCGGCTTACCCCGCAGCTGGAACTGCCGTACTCCTTCCACGTTCTGGGAGAGCACCAGCTTGCCGTCGCGCCTCACCTGCACCTGCACCGCATCCAGACACGAGTGGACAAACAGAGTGACCCTCTGGTGGGAGGACACGGGAGCGAAGCGCAGAAACTTGCTGCCCTTTCTCTTGATGAAAACATCCGACACTTTGCCGTCCTTCAACTCCAACGTCTTCTGACGAGCTTCCTCTTTAGTGCGAGCAAAGGTTCCTACATATGCTGTGCTGGTGTTGGTAGCAGAATTCACAGCAAACACATCAAAGTAGTACTGGGTGTCTGGTTTAAGCTCTGACACAGTAAAAATGTTTTTATTACCAATGCACACCTTCTGAATGTCTGATGCTTTGGGCTTGGCTGCGTACGCCCGTGAGATCTTGTTACTTGTGAGGCCTCTGTCCTTGCCAAAACCGTTGTCAGGGGGAACAAAGCCAAAGTGCACAAAGTCAAACGGGTTAAAGTCTCTGCCGGGCTTGGGAGCCAACATGAACGCATCATCATTGCTGATTTTAGCCTCAGCAGCACACATGCTCTTGAAATTGTGCTCTTTGTTGATCACGATGCAGTACTGGACAGGCTGGCCCATCAGAAAGCCCGTTGGCGTTGGCTTCCAGGCCAGCGTGACGGTAGTACGGCCCAGACCGGTCACATCCACGCGGGGGTCGTAGGGCAGCTCCGGATAGGGCTGGTCAGACTCTGGAGTTGTGGTGGCATACACCTTGAAGTTGCTGTCTTTCTCAGTGGACAGCAGCTCCAGCTGGTAGAGACCAGAGGACGTGCTGGTTGCCACATAAGACTCCACATCATTACCCTTGTAGGTGAAGAGCTCTGTGCCCTCATCTACAGTCACCTGCTGTTTCTGCTGGTCCAAAGGTTCAGGCTCTCCTGGAAAGAAAAGCAAACACACACAACATGAGCTCTTTACTTGATATCCCATCCAAAGTGATGTTACCAGTCTTCACACAGAACTCTAGTTAAGGTCTTCAAATATTTTCCTTCTTTGTCCTTGATGAAAAAGAAAGAAATTCCTCAAATTTCTAAATATTTAATCCTATGAGATCATGATGAAGCTCTGAAAAGTCTCATGGATGATTAGCCGCCCTGACATCCCAGTCATGTTTTCACTCCAAACATCCCAAAAGATCACAGGCCAGTATTCACTCGGCCTTCCAGGGGGAAGCTGCGCTACAAAGAGGCGCCTTGTAGCTTCCCCGTGAAAGACACAGTCTGAGTTCTTACTTCAACTTGAGCAAGAAACCATAATATTATGTTTGTCAACCAAAGAGTGCGCTCAGTGGTGTACTAAAAGTTAATGCGCAAAGATCTACTCCCATTGGAGACATCTAGGGCTGCTAAGACAGCGAGAAGTTCTGACTTAAGCAATGCTGCAGCACACCTTGTGAAGTCAGACTAAGTGCATACTGCTGGCACTGCTGTGTGCTGAGGTCATATTTGTCATTATTCTTTCAGTTCAGGATGAATTCTTTTCTCTTGAGGCAAAGCTCAATGCATCTCAACAATGCAACTAACCAATAAATCATTTGAGAATATTTGATCTGACAAGAGCACAGACACACACACACACACACACACACACAGGTGCTCGTGTATTGACATTCAAATATATGCTCACATAACACATCAATGTTCTAAACCGCAGCTTTAGTCATCTGGCAAGACCTCCTTTGCTGAAAGGACAGCCTCCAGATGGAGAAAGTTTTAACGTGAGGCACAAAATTTTTTTTAAAAAGTAAGGAAAAGAGGAAGGAAGACAGACAGAGAGCAGCAGGATTTACCTTAAGAAAACCAAGACAGCTTAAGTAAAGGGATGTAATGGCTTTGATACAGTAGGCTGACAAGAGTAGAGCCCTTCTGTAAAATTACAGATGTCAGCTTACGTTGAGTCAGACCTTATTAGTGGTCAGACTAGACACTACAACTGTGACTTAATTAAAACCCACCAAAACACAAAGCCTAACATCACGGCGTAAGTTAGCTGTGTGTGGGGGAGAGTGATATTTCCACATAACATGTCATTAACCTCTTCCACTGCTGCCTGAAGTCAGTTATACCTGATCCCTCTCCACTGGACTCTTCTGGCAGCTCCTGCAGGGTGAGTTTCCACTCCAGAGGAGCATCACAAGGTGTCACTGTCACAGACAAGGGCGTGTTGTCTTCTTCCACCACAAAGTAGTACCTGTGAAAATAATAGGGTACGATATGAACACCGGGATAGTCGGACATTAACCCAAATACTGCGCAGTGTATTTATGAGCAGACTGAGATGGCAATGCTCAATAAGACGGTGATAGTTATACCATCGACCTTGTTCACTCTCCTTCTGAGGTGACAGACTGTTTCATCTATTATTTAGTTTTTGCTTCAGCGAAAAAGGTCATATTACAAGGAAACATCTGATCTTTCTGTGTATTTACACACAGAGATCATCAATAATTTATTTATTTTTCTAAGAGATAATGACACAGTCAGCAGCACAAGGTGGAACTGGCTGATTTTTGCTGTCTCGACTAAATGTGGCTAGTTTTTAAATTACGAGGATTACACCATTCATTCAGTCATTGTCTGTTTTTTGCACAGCTCTTACCTTTTGGGTGTGTCCCTGAAAAGGTATCCACTGATCTCAGCTCCGTCTGGGATGACAGAGGAGTCGTGGAACAGCGACTTGTCTCTGATCTGCATCTGAAAGAGCCCTTCATCTCTCGTGGGCAGCTTCTGGGCCAAAGATCCCAGCCCTAGTAGCATCAGCAGCACTGAGCTCCAACCTTTACACTGCCTCATTCTGAAAGAAAAAGAAGTGACTTATGTTTTACTAAGAATGTAAATATGTTGGCATTTTAACATTTTTGGCTGGATAAAAAGATTAATGCCAGCCAATATCTGTGTTTGAACAGTAAACATGAAGCTCAAGTGATCAGTTATTTAGCTTAACTGAGCATGGAACCTAAACAAGTCCATTATGGACACATAAAACTCACAAAGAGCATGTTACTTTGTCCTAACAGGGAATTGCAGTCCTAGAAAAGGGAAAGTTTCCTGACATTATCCATACATCTATTCTAATTTTTAAGCTTTTTCTTAAAAAATAAATTTTCTGGAACAGCGTAAAATGTCAATTTGTGAGTAGTTGGAGTGAAATATTGAGAAAGCCAGGCTAAGCTAATTAAGCTAATTAACACCTGGGTCTAGCCTAATATTTAGTATATAAACATGGTGGCGTCAGCAACTTTTTATATAACTCTTGATAAAAAACGTTAACAAAGCTAAAGCTTCAACATTTTTTTTACATTTTCTAAAGCTAAGCATAATGCTATGCTAAAGTAAAACTAGTTAAGATGAGCTTGTGGGAATTTTTTTTTTCTTTCAACCACAGGAATTAGCAAGGTGTTAGCCCTTGCTCTTGGTGTTTATGTTAAACTAAGCTAAGCTATTCAGCTGCTGGTTAAAGCAGTTTTGCAGTTAATTCTCAACAGGAAATCATACATCTTTTTAAAAATAAATTCTGAAAAAGCCAGGCTAAGCTAATTAGGCTAATTAATGCCTGAATTTATCCTAATATTTACAAATGAGGGTGGTGTCAGTAACATCTTATATAACTCTTGACAAGAAACTTAAACATTTGTACTACAGTCTCAACATTTTCTGAAAATTTCCAAAGTTAAGCATAATGTTTTGATAAAGAAAAGCTAAGCTTGAGGTAAAATTTCTATTTTTTACCACTGGAATTAGCATTTTTACTACGCTGTGAACATTTTCTAAAGCTAAGCATAATGCTATGTAAAGTAAAGCTAGTTAAAATGAGTTTGTGGGAAAATTTCTTTTTTCTTTCAGCCACTGGAATTGACAAGGTGTTAGCCCTTGCTCTCAGTGTTTATTAAATTAAGCTAAGCTATTCAGCTGCAGGTTGAAGCAATTTTTGCTCTCTCAACAGGATATCAAACATCTATTTTTAAAATACTGAAAAAGCCAGGCTAAGCTAATTAAACTAATAAATGCCCGAATATAGCCTAATAAAGCATATAGACATGAGGGTGGTGTTAGTAAGTTCTTATAGGCTATAACTGTTGACAACTATGAACACTTTCTAAAGTTAATCACAATGCCATGATAAAGTAAAGGTAGTTCAGATGAGTTTGGGAGAAATTTGGTTGTTTTCATAGCAGCTAAAATGAGCAAGGTGTTAGTCCTTTCTTTCATTGTTAAATTCAGGTGCTGTTGCAGCCATTTTTGTCAACTTTTAACATTTTCTTTTCTATCAACATTGAAAAAGCAAAGTTGAGCTAATAGCCTAATATTCACTATAAAGACATTGCGCAGCAACAATCTTTGTATCTCTCAGCATGAAATTCAGCAAACATCCTTTTATTGGCAGCTTTCATGCTTTTGTCAAGCTAACTCATGATCAACTAATCTGATTGATTGGTTGTAGTTTAATGTTAGCATACAGGCATGTGAGATATGTCAACATTCAGAAAGTTATAAAGTTGGTAACTGCTGCCTTAAAGGTCAATATAAAGTGTGTGGCTGATATTTTAGTAATATTCTAGAGTTAAAATATGCTCAAAATGTCTACTTCAGCATTGCCTTAAATGAAAAAAATATTTCCATTAAGGTATAGCTATTTCCATTTTAGCTAGCCTATATGCTTAAAGCGTTCCATGATGAAACGTTTTGCCATATTTCACTCTTAGTTTTACCCTGAACATGTAACAAAAACCCTCATTACAACAAATCACCATCTGTGAGAGAATTAGATTGTGAGAAACATAAAAGAGTAAATGTGTACTGCTGGCCATAATAAAGAGGGCGGAATTAGATTTAAACAGGAATGTGTGAAGGAAAAGACATTCTTAGCGCCCCAGGGAACCACACTACAGTATTTCATAAAACTCCATAAAGTATCCCCAATCCATGTCGTTTGAGTTTTATTGATGCTAATATAAAAATGTTTGGTGGTACAGCCCACAGTTGGAGCAGCGCTCAGGGCAAGAAGCAGCTGACTCTGCCTGAGAGCCTCTCACGTATCCCCTGTCTATTGATTTTACCCCATTGATTGCAGCTGATGGGAACGCCAAATCCCTGGTGATTTAATCAGAGTAATGATGGCAGATTAGCCAGATACTTTACTGCCATTTACTGCAAGTGAGGTGGTGTCCTTTTAATGACCCCTCTCCCTTTCGCTGCCTAACCCTCCCTTTCTGTTGATCACAGGTTTTGTTTTAATCAAAGAAATAATCTCTTTCACACTTGTGCACACATATCCGTCCCCTTTTGGTTCCTCCTCACATTTTCTCCTCCTTCAGTGCCTCCCTAAACTTGGATGGATAAGTACAACCTGCGGATTCAGGCCTGGATGGACCTCCATGCTACAAGCGTGGGTTTATTTCTCCATTACAGCCCACTAAACACGAAAGCAAGGGAGAAAAAAAATCCCTTGACAGCTTCTGTCAGTGTGTTGGTCTCTGCTGTTGTCTGAGCCATGCCTCCCGCCGTACCACAAGACATCAGACAGCAAAAGAAAAGCTGCCTAAGTGGTACTTTGAGGTTTGACTCATACAGAGAGTTGAGATTCTTATCGCCTCAGCTTGTCTCGTTCCACTTCAAAAAAAACTTGTCATTGGCAACAAAGAGATGTCTATTAATACTCAAGACAGCTCTAAGGTGGTATGTACATAGCTGCTTGAGCTGTCTCTCATTCCAAGCATCCCCAAACACCCCATAGACATAGCAAGATTCCCTCCCCTCCCATGGCCGCCACACTGATGTCACCGCACTCATACACCGTGGGTTTTATCGCCCCTGTCATTAGCACATTCGATGGCTGCTTTCAATGTGCTCCTCATATGTGACACTTCTCCCATACATACTGTGCCACTCAGTTCCTCCTCAGTACACAGAATATTGCAAAGAGATGACACCTAAATATCTAAACAGCTGTGCCGGGTCATAGCAGTTGCACGAACCATCACAGTGTCAACAGTCAAAGAGCTTGCACTGGAGAAGCTTTTACATGCCGGCCAATTCCCGAAATAACATACTGGGGGGGGGGAAAGACTGCATCTGGAACATATAAAATTTAATGTTTAATTAGAACTGCAAAGAATTCATGATTGCAATTTGATGAAGGTATAATTTCAGGCTAAAGTAACGTGCAACCATGCCAACTTTGTTTTCCTGTTGCTCTTTTGCTGATTATTTACAGGTTTTTGTTTCCTTTTTTTATTGGGATTTACTGTGAATTTTGGGAAGAATACATGTTGTGTGTTTTAAGTGGATAGCTGTGGAACAGAGAGCTGTGTAATAGGATTAAAGGACAAATGCAGCATTTTACAGTGTGGAAACAGTCATAAGCTTTTTTTCCCATGGCTGTCTTTGCAAAATATAAAGCATCAGTTTCAACAAAACACTATGACCCCAAATCTTTTCTCTGAGGAATGACATCCTCTCAACAGAATTTCTTTATTAAACAGCTCTAATTTGGGGTCATTACAAGGAAATTATGTGCAAAGCCAAAACAAAAATGTTCGCACTTTATATTTGCGTCCCACAGATGGCTGCAATCTTTTCAGCGACAACAGTCCGCGGAAAAATTCAAATAATTCCCAATCCCCTAAAGATTAAAGCAAGTAAATATCAATTACATGCAGCAATTTTCATCCACTTGATATCTGAGTGCATGGAGTGTGTTTCCACCAAGAACATACTGATTACAAGCACACAAATCCTGTTTGTGGAGGGGGCTCCTGAACAGGTAGTTCACATCTATGCACCCTTGGTCCTGTCGTGCATGGAAGCACATATGTGCTTGTGCATGTGGACAATAACAAAACAAACAAAAAAAAAACCCTGCCCTGACCTCCTCTTTTTCCCTTTACTTTGTTTAACCAGCTTCTTTCTCCTTCCCTCCAGCTCCTTGTCAAGATGGATAAGCCTCCTGCCTGCTGCCACATGGAGCTCATTAACAGAACGAGAAGGAATAAAAGACAGTTTAATTTCTACACAAATAAAGAGACATTTCAGATTCCACCCAACAAGACGCCTGGCACGGGCTCGCAGGACCTGAAGCCTCCCGTGTGTTTTCTTAAAATGTCTGGGGGCAGATTTATGGTTGGTCCTCAGTGGAGTTCCATCACCGCTGTCACTTCAGGGCCAATGTGGGGATTACAGTGAAGGGGGGGGGGGCAAACCAGGAGCCAAGGACAGAACCACACAGGACCTGGACCTGTGCTATAGGCAGGCCAAACCAAATCAGGTCTGGATCTCTTGGACAGCTAAACTGCTCTTTAATGAACTGTGGTAAGAGCTCCGTTCCAAGAATGGAGATTTTTATCTGGCATGTGTGTCCAAACCATCACATTCCTCTTTTCTATTCTGTGTATAAGTCTATCATCACTCAGAACCTGTCACTTCGCCATCCACAACATCACTCACAGTTTGAGTTTCTGAGCTTTATCCACATCATCCGAACCACGAAGGCTGGCACAACAGCATCGTGGAAAGGAGAGCCTAGTTTCCTCCTAACCATTCCCTCCCCTCCTCGGACCTTTGCTTTTTTTTGCATCCTGGAATGTCTCTATGAGGAGGGTCGGGTCGCAGGGCCGCTTTCTGCCTGAAAAACCATTCAGACGGAATTGAGGGTGGGGGGAGTGGCGGTGGCTCTGACTGATGTGCTGGCATTGTGGTTGCGAGGGTGATTATAGATTACAAGAACAAATGCCCCCCTTCTCCTCCACCTCAATGGGAAAGTCATCCACCCACTGCCCATCATGAGGGAGAGGCACACACACGCTGCGTCGTGGGAAATGAGTCCATCACGATCCGTGATGTTGTGCACAGAAAGCTTGTTCAGCAGCTAGTGGAGGCAGGCTCGGCCTCTTCTTGTGTCCGTCTGAGGGAGCATAATGAGGGGGCTTTGCAAAGTGAGCGTACCCGAGAGAGAAGGAAGAGGGGGGGTGAAGAGCGCATGGGATATGATGAATAATTTAACATGGAAATGGGAAAAAAAAGAGAAAAAAACTTGCACTCTTAATCTTTTACCACTGACTCTGGATATGTGACAAAAGGCAGGAGACTGTATATACACTGAAGCCTGTCACCTCTCTGGACGCGCAGAGCTGCAGCAACACTGGCGGAATTCTTTCAGCCAGAGTTTTTCATATGCAAATCACGGTTTAGTTACGGTATGCGACGCAGACCTTCCCATTTTAAGACTTTTTTTTTCACTTTTTTTTTTTTCGTCTTTCTTGTTGTTCATGATTCATTCTCCTGAGAAAGTAGAAGGGAGGCAGTGTGGCTTCACCCGGCTGCTAAATACAGTTATTCAAATCCCCACTCCGGGTATGTCTCTCATTAGACACCGACTGAGAAGCTCTCACATGGACCGGATGAGAGAAACAACTGCCAACACGAGCTTAAACCCCCTTGATTAATTTGATCTAATTAAAAACAACGTCAATATTTCATTTGTTTTTCATGTTTTTAAAAAAGTAGATCCTCTTTAAGCCCTCTCCTCATGCCCCCAAAAGGCCTTTTACAGGTGCGTAAAAGCACCCACGGGTGACACGGTGAGACTCAGATCAATGGAAATGACCCTAAATGTGTGCGGAAAGTGCTTCTCTTTGTAGTTTAAGTTGTAAGTGGAGAGAAAAAGCAACCGCTTTAACGCTCAGGCGGTTGGAAACGCTGCGCGTATTGATAAATTTATTGGGCGTTGTGTCACCTCTGGGAGCATGGGAACCGTCTGTCGGGACTGAACCACAAACAGCAAAAGGATTTTTTCTCAAGTTGATCATCACATCAACACCACATATCATAGCTTGCTCAGATAAAATAAAGTAAGACTGAAATTAAAACAGCATGCGAGTTGGGGCTTGATTGAAATGGGTTTGAAACTTTTAACTTCCCGGAGTTGTAAACCGCAAAAACCTCTTCTTCCCCCTTTCAAAGGAATTAGTTAAAGGAGTCCCGTCGCCTCTGATCTTATAGTGGTTTTTAATGTATTTCAAAAAATAAAAAGAGAGAGAGAGAGCGAGAAAAGAAAACTTCAGAAAAGTTTTTAAGTAGTTTTTCTGATTTCAAATTTCCCTTAACTCCGGATCAAACGCTGCACGAAAGACGCAAACCATGCATCATAAAACATATCATCTTTACAGGAGACTGTCTTACCTCTTGGGAAATGAAAAAACTAAGTTATCTGAAGGATGCTTCTCCTCTTGGTGTCAAAACTCCTCTGAAATCAGAAAAAGTGAAAGAAAAAGGGATTTCTTAGAAGAAGAAAAAAAAACACCCGGTCGTCCCTCTCCGGTGTGTCCGGTACTTCCCTCCGTTTTCACGCGTCTTGCTGGTGCCTATCAATCGGATTAGGCGACTGCTCTGATGCGTGTTTGCAGTTTTCTTGAGGATTTAACTGGTCTCTAGTGGGCAGGAGTGTTTGTGAGAGAGTGTGTGAGTGTGTGCAAGTGGGTATCCCAAATGCTGGCAGTGCGTCCCTCCCCTGCCGCGCCGCTGCTATTGAAACCTCCACTGGATTGGAAGCAAAAACTGGTGCGAACTTCTTCTCTGCACTGTAGACTCCAAGACACAGAACCAGCCCACTTCTTCAGGAGCACGCCACAAAAACCAAACACCAGACAGTGTTCCCTTCTGGCCCCAAACTTTAAGGGAATAAAAGTAAAGTAAAAAGGGGAAAATCCTAAAAGATGATGAATTTCTTAAAATTTCAATTGTATTATATTGGGAGCCGTGTGTCACCATGCAGAGCATAAATCTAACGCCTCGTGGTTTTTTGGAGAGCGGGGTTCCCCCTCAGACTTTTTATATCTTTGCTGTTTGCTCTGATGCTCCCTGGAAATTATTGGTTTGGGCAGTAGCACCCTGCCAAAGTCACGCAACCCTCGAGGCTACAGCGTGCAGGCAAGTTTTATCACGGGCCCTGATACCTGGGGGTGGTGTACAAACATGATCATAACAGGCTGCAGTTTTGCACCTCTATAAAGCCACTTTTTTTAGAAGCAACTGGAATGTGGTACACACACACACACACACACACACACCCTCACCAAAACACAAACTTTACTGATCAGCTGTGGAAATTCCCAGCGAGGCATCACCAGTGTTGTTGTTGGCTGTTCCTGTGTTGAAGTCCTGAGAAGCAAATATTTATCCAAGATAAGAGCCATTGACTGTGTCGGAACTGAACTGCCCCCAAATTTATGGCTTGATTGGTGTTCGCTTGTGACGAGCAGGATTTAGAGGATGCTGCCGTTTCCTGCTGTTTTCCTCCCCCAGAAAGACCTTTTTTATGCGGCGTATCTCCAGATTTTTACACATGAGCGGCTGCAGGTTGCATTCAGCATCCTGCTGGCCATCCTCCTCCACAGGTCACACCAAGCTGTCCACCAGTAAACCCCAGAAAACTGTTATCTATTTACAAAGACACCATTTGTAAGTGGTGTTCTCTTAACAGAAAATTGTGAAAAAGGCATAATTTCAACAGGTAAAGAGACACCTGGTAAATGAAGAAAATATGGAGGTACACAGACATACATAAATTTATATATTTAAGAACACTTCAAGGCTTTTATCTTTGAAAAATATGTGAAAACAAAGCTTCACTTATGGGACATTCATATCTGTTGGAATGCGGACTGTGGGCAGCGTTGACAGAGTTGTACAACAGCGGCATCTAGCGTTTGCATGAGTTATGACACCGTTCATTGGTCACAGGTTCAAAAGTGACTTCTGACACAGAAATTCACTTTTTTTAAGTCTGGAGTTAACTTCTCTGGTTTTTATAATCGTTTATAATTGTTATTTTTTCTTTCAGAAACATGGATACAGGATTTTTTTATATATATATATTGGGCTTCTGATTATATGAAAGCCCTTCCACACCAAATATTAAATATAAAAAATATTGAAAAAGTATCTCATAACAATAAAATTTAAATCAAATTATGATATAACGTCATAATTATGAAATATCAAGTAATAAAATATTAGGGCCAAAATACATTCAGGAACTTCTGGTTCGTTATGAACCGACCAGATCCCTCAGGTCATCAGGGTCAAGTCT
>JBBBVU010000015.1:25350693-25371431 GCA_037177055.1 Atherinosoma microstoma | reverse complement strand
ATAGATAGATAGATAGATAGATAGATAGATAGATAGATAGATAGATAGATAGATAGATAGATAGATAGATAGATTTTGTTGGGCTTAAAGGCTTTAATAGTGTGTGTGACCATGTCTGTGTTGTTGTTTTGTAATCTTGTCTGCCAACTAATTTCCCTATATGGGACAATAAAGTTATTTTGAACTTTGGTTCGATAACAATAATCGTCTTCATCATAGTATTCACTGATAAGACCAAGACGACACTGAAACTAAAAGTTTGATTGTCTTAGCTTGGATATCTGACTTCTTTGTCCTTCTAAGATTTTTTATATTAACTATTTTTTCAATTTCACCTGAAAGTTGAATATCCCTAACTTTTTCTGAGTAGTTTATATCTATACTTAGACAAATTATATAAAAGTCATGGGAAAAGGTTTACAAATAGTGAACCAAGTCTTTAATTATAGCATGTAATCATTTTAAGGATCTGATTTCATCACTCTTAAAATGTTTAGGGGTTCCCTCTGAGAAAGTAGGTCAATAGCACCTCATCCCAGTGACATCTCTGCAACCCGAGCAGCACGCAGGGTGGGTGCACCTCCTGCTTGCTGAGATTGGATTATAAGAGATGGAACACACCCCGTCAATCCAAGAACAGAGTCATCACGGCTGATGGATAGGTCTGTCAAACAGCCGATCAATGCCATCAGTCCAGCCCTTCAAAACATACAGAGCAAGACAGAGCCCTGAGTCAAACAGACTAATCAAGCAAACAAAAGGAAAATGCAGATTACCTGTTGCTATGACGACTCTAGCTTGTAGTGTGGCAGCCATGCACTCTTGACAGAGACCTAAATAGATCTGGCTTTACCAACATGGTGAAATTCGATATTGCTTGAAAGGCCAGGTGTTTCCTGATAACTAAGAGGAGCAGCGTAACCTGATTAAAATGAATGCGGCTGCTTTATTTCAGTCAGTCAACGTGATGCAGCCTCTTGCGCGGTTAGAAAAAACAAGCATGCACTTGTGATACATCTGCTCTTATGTTCACGTTCACTTCTTCAGAAACTCGGATGATTACGTGCAGGTAGTTACAGATGTGAATGCAAATATTCAAACTCTTGATTTATGTGTCAATTTCTGCAGGGCAGCTGGAAATGAGAGTATGGACCCCCACCCCCCCCTTCTTCCTTCACTTAACGCCACCCAAGCAGACCCCCACCCCTCACCCCATCCTTAGCTCATCATCATCAGACACCAGCAGCTGGTAGCCTGCCCCCACTGAACTCCCTCCAGCACTTACTGGGGCCTGGCTAATCACTGGTGCTTGCCACCAACCACAGCCACTACACCTGCCCCCCACCCCCTTTTATCCTCCTTCCTAACTGGTGGAACTGTCCCATCTGGGTCCTTGCAATGGGGGGTATTTTATACTGCTCAAAACAGTTCAAGGTGGAGTGAGAAGGGAGGAAGAAGAAAAATAAGACGTCAGTGGGACTGAAGTCAAATATCAGCTGATAGTCTGGTGTTTTCATACTGTGGGAATGTAATCACCAAAACTCATACACAACACCCTTGAATAACAATACTGAGGTGGTTTTGGTAATGAAAGTGATTCAGGACCTTCCTGTGTACACCCTTGGCTGACTCTTAGCAGTCATAACAATCATCTTTGTGGAATTTGTTTTCTAAAAATACTTCCTCAGTTTATGTAAGCTGATGATTATAAAGGTTGTTGTTTTTTGTAATCAAGTCATTTTGATAAAAAGAAAAGAAGGTATTGTATAGATGACAATGCAGGAACGGTATATGCTGATTGGAGTTTGTGCTTAGATAAGTCATCATCATTAGCAGGGACCAGATGGCAGATTGATCACGGACATTGCTTTTCTGCTCTGATTTCTGTTCTTCTCGTTAGAAACCGCTCTCTCAGACTGATACAACAGTGATTTGTTCAGCTTCAGTCTAACAAAGAGAAACAATCCTTGTCTGTTGTCATTTTACAACAGAAAGACACAACATAGGCACCAATGAGCACCGTAAAACTATGCCTTCAAAAAAAAAGTCAAAACAAAACACAAAAGAAGAATAGTTTCTATTCTAAATTCATGAGGCATCCACAATTCATTTATTCAGAGTCAGCCTACAACCTTCTATAGCTTTCCTCTTTAATCCTCACAGCCAGATATTATGGGATATAACAATCTCACTCTTTCATCCACACAAAAATAGAATTTGCCTGTAGTCATAGTGCTGCTGCTGCTGCTGCTGGTGGCCATTTAGGAGGTAGATCATATGGTAGGGTTGCCTGTCAGCTTTAAGTACAGAACAGGCGATAGAGATTCATCTCCCCTGACACGTAGCTGACATAGAAAACTATATTTAGCAGTTGGCGTCCGTGCGTAAAGTGACGCCGGAGCAGACGCACGCATACTGGTTGTGGACAGAATACTGATGTATCCGCACGAGCTCGAGAAAAAACTGGACTGGATGTAGTCTGTTGATGTTGAAGCTTATGGTAATAAGCAATTTAGAGGAGAAGTGTCACAATTATCCACGTGTGACACGGGAAGTTAGGAGCTCCATTTATGAAGCTGGCAATTCACAATAAGATTTAAGGTTCTTTGATTAATCAAATTTAAGAAAAATGTCTCTGGAATTAGGTTTATAGGCGTTTATGTATTAGTTATGGCAAAGCTAACATCCCTGCAGACTCCCATCCCATAGAAACAGCCTAGTTTTTATACTAATAGAACAATATTAATAATGTCTTGTCGCTGTAAAAGCCCAACAGCGCGGCTCACCCTACCGTAGGCTACTTTTCTGGGTGTAGTAAGGGTGTAGGCCTACTGCACTTTATGAATAATGAAAAAGTGACGTAAACAATGCGGTCCTCTTTGCGGCTCGGGCTCGAGGCTCGAGGCGGGCGCACAGAGGCGTGATGCGGCCGTGACGTAGTTTTAGTCGGGGATCTTTAATCCTCTGCCGCAGCAGCACAGCCGGTTACCAGAGGAGGGGGTATCACGGTCGGACGGGAATGGACCGCACAGGCTAGGCTAATGTACAAGGCCGAAATATCTCGGTCTTTAGATAAATGATAGTATCACCGAGGAAAAACAAAGGTTAGGACACGAACGAGGCGACTACTTTCATTAGGCCAGACCCCCTCCTCGCTGTGCTTCAGCCTTCAGCCTATTCACAAGACATTTTTTGCTGCTAGAAAGACCACATAAAAAACTGGGGTAAATTAAATTTTCATAAGCATATTTTCTAAATTTAAACGCCGGGTTTTAGTCTTTTGTTAGGCGGCGTACGGATACTAGCTACGCCTCGTCCGGCCGGTTTTTTTCCCCCAGCGAGCAGTTTATTCCCCGGTTCGCCCTTCAGAAGCGTCGCCTCGTCCCCTGCTTTTCCTGTCAGCTGCTGCGCATCAGCACAACATGCAGGATGAGCCTGTGGGGGTGACAACCACGCAGTTACCCCCATCAACCGAAGAAGAGGACCGCAGCTGCACTGGAAGCGAATCTGCAACGCAACCGAACCAAACCGACAACCTGCTGAGCTCGTTCACGTCGGATTACAGCCATCTGAACCACAAGACAGCTTTCCCTGATTTCGATCGAGAACATTTTTGCCCGACGCAGTCCATCTGTGACCTTCAGCACAGCCGAAAAATACATCAGCAGTTAAGTCAGCACACTGAGTTTATCCCCGCAGAGTCGCCCCCACCCCAGGGACATTTCAGTCACCTGCCGCAGAGGCAGCCGTACTCCATACCCGACCCTAGCGCCGCTGACCCCCGCGGCTCTCCTGTGGAAGAGGCTGAAGCCGATGCCGCGTCGCCATCGCCCTCTTCCGTAAATCTAAACAAGATCCAAATGGACTCCCCCATCGCACACCATTTAAATAACGGCAATGGCAGCAGCGGCACCGGCAACATGTTGTCCGGAGGTCTCGGCGCCGCTTTCCCGAACCTCCCAACCCAGGAGATACAGAGCGCCAGCGGGGGGTCGTCTTCGCCTTCCCTCCCCGGATTCGGAACCCCTTGGTCCGTCCAGACCAGCTCCTCACCCCCACCCGCACCCAACTCCATCAATCCCATCCACGCGAACGCCATTAATCAGATGCCCAACACGGACTCTGAGAACAGCTTCTACCCAGGTATCCCTTCCTCCATCAACCCGGCCTTCTTCCAGAGTTTTTCGCCGGTGTCAGCTAATCCGTGCGCCGGGATTAACGTGCAGGGCTACAGCGGCCCCTTCTCGTCTCAGATAAACGTCCCTCAGCAGCCGCAGAGTCGCAGGTCCCCGGTCAGTCCCCAGATGCATCCCCAGCAGGGCGCCTTCCTGCAGCAGAGGAACAATTACAACCAACACCAGGTGAGCTGCTAGAGAGCACAAATCAACATAAAGGGGACACATTAGGAGGGCAAATCTCCCATCAAGTTAATCTCCATGTTAACCATTCAGTGACCAAAAATAGGCACCAAAACCCTCTACAACTCAACTATTTGCTTCTTATTAGAATCAAAATGAAGACCAACACTTGGATGTCTAGATTACAGAGCCTGTTGTGACACAGTAAAGCTAAAGCCTCAAAACGTGTGTGTTTATGCGTGTGTGATTGGGTACATGCATGTACAATTTAAAGCCACGGTCTTTTAAGGATAAACAGTTCTTTTCATAATGCATCATGAAAAAAGAAAAAGGCATGATGCATTATGCATTATGCAAGGGCTCAAGTCACTACTCTGAGGCAAAAGGGAGGGAGGGCTGGACACGGGGAACAAGGGAGCATCACTGAATCTAGCTGTTGTTCTTTCCTGGAAGCTGGCAGTGGGATGGAGTCACATGGCACCAGACCATCTCTGTCTTGTGGTTTACTAAGTGGGAATACAAAGGCCTGCAGGGTTCTGCCTCCTAAATGGGTGCTTATTTGGGTGAAATGAAAGCATCCAGTATGTCGGCGGTGTTGTGGCAGACAGTTTCGGGGGGGATCCTGAGGAAAGACAGCAACAGCAGAAGCTTACATGTCTCTTCTGGTTATGCAGGAGCCTATAAGCTGGTAGCCTCAGCTTCAGGTTTCTTATGTGATTTGCACATTGAGTGTGTGAGCATGTGTGTTTCTGGGTGTGCCTGGAGTGCATCTGCAGTGCTGTTTCACCAACCTTTAACCCCTTGCTTTGACTCCAATGTAAATATATTTGCATTAAACCATCACAAATAACACAGTCACGCGATTGTCTCCACGATCATGTGATCGTGGAGACAATCGCGTGACTGTGTTGGGGAAAAAAATGTTATTTTCTACCTATTTTTTGTGCTCCAAGGCATTTTTTGCATATGGCCTTTTGTGCAGGATTAAAACAGCTACTTTTAAAACATGTTCTGAATGGAGCAGAAGGGATAGACAGTGGATGATTTCCACTTGAGATTAAGCATGACGAGATTCAATGTATGATGCTTAAGAAGGGGACACAAAGTCCAGGTGGAGGGAGAGTGTCTAAGTTACAGTGGTGGTGTCGCAGGGCATGGGATACTTAGTATTAGTCTTAAAGCCTTAAATCTTCTTATCTACCCACCCGTCACAGGAGCAGATCAAGTTAGGCAGTGGCTGATGGAGGGGGGGGGGGTAGAATTACAGGATAGGATGAGATGGAAGTAATATACATTTACATGTAATGCCTGAGTGGAAAAAAAGGAGCATTTGTTCTATCTAACCTCGACCGTCCCTCTCTCATGCAGCCCATGGTGAAGCCATCTCCATGGGGCAGTCACCAGGGGAACGGCTGGGGCTCCGGTGGGATGTCTTGGGGCCGAGACCACCGCAGAGGGAGCGGCATGGGCGTACCCGGTTCGGTCAGTCACGTCTCACCACTGAAGAAGCCGTTCTCGAGCAACGTCATCGCTCCACCCAAGTTCCCACGCTCCGGAGGGTCACTGGGGCCTAAGTCCTGGATCGAGGAGAACATGTTCCGCACAGACAGCAACAGCAACACCTTGCTGCCGCTGCAGGTGCGTGCGCTGGGGGTTGTGGCTGGTCTTGGTTGGCTTTGTGGGATTATTTGTTTGGTGTGTGTAAAGTGTGAGAGTGAATTGGGAGATCCTGCATGGTGAGCATTTCATTTTAATTCTGTCAGTTTCAGGAAACTAACATCCTCTAGGTGAATCGGTTTCGGGTAACAGTGCTCCTGCTACTGAGATATCTCATGCTAACAAAGCAGCAAGAATTTCATCATTCCATAGTATATAATTAACTTCCGAACTTATAGAAACGAATAAATAAGAGTATTTCTCTTGTTTTATATGACTGGATTCTTGTGTTAGGTTCATGAGTCTAGGCTGCACGTAGGACGTTTTCACACATGCACTGCTCTGCTGATCTTTATTAGACATTAACAAGAGGAGCAGCATGTGAAAATGCAAATGCTTGAATAAGTCTGACTGGAAATTAAATCAACTAAATCCTGCCAGTTCCTGAACACAAAGTCTGGATGATGTCAAACTGACCAGCCCAGGTAACCGGGCACCATCGGTCCTAAACTCTAAACTCAGGTTTCCCTTAAATCCAGTCTAAGAATAACAAACACCCTGGACATGACTCATTGAAATTAATCTCACAATATCACTTCAATAATTGTGTTGCTGAATTGTACGAGTGTCGCTGCGAGCTCAAATTATCGGCGGTATCAGTGCCAAGACGCGCAGCGCTTCCTATTCCAGGAAACAGGCCTGACTCGGTGGATTGTTCATTTCCATAAACAGTGTCGGAGCAAGAATTTTTCAGATTCCAAGTCTTTTCCTTCCTTCCTTTCTGTTTAATGTTTGGCAGCCAGTGACAGACTGTATCTCTGCTGTGTCACGTTTTTGACATAACACAGGGGTGAGCTGCAGACAACAGGGGGGGGGAGTCACTAGAGCGCTCTGGGAGAAAGTTACGCCTTAATATTTTTGAACAATGGTCAACAAAGCCGTCATCCTGAAACAGATTTTAAAAGTAAAAACTAAAAGCATCTACCTAATAGTTCCCATTTATAATTGAATTCCCAAGTAAGCTTTTCTGACTACAAATCCTTTGTCAGACTTCAAGCTGTCCTGAAAGCTACTCAGGATTGTCTGAACTCTCTGGTTTAAAACAATCAGTTTACTGGGAAATAAAGGAGATTTAGAGAAATGCGGGTTTTGTGCGACATCCTGTGTGAACCCATCACCGACTGTGTGGGCTGTCTCTGCCCACAACGCTGATGATGTGTTTACCTGGAGTCAAAGTCACGGAAGTCTTTGGGGAGGACTAAATAGTTCAGAGGATTCCCTGAGGGTAAGGATTCACATGGAAGCTCCTTCGACTACCACATACCCCCCCCCCCACCCCCCACCCCACCCCCCAAGTTTTTTTTCCATTTGAAAGTGCACCACCATCAGCAGAGCTGAAGTGATATAACAGCCAGCAGGTGGTTGGCAGATGAATTCGAACTAAATGTACTTCCACCATCGTGTATAGACTCACTGAAGCATGACATTTACTTTTTATTTCTTCAGTACATTGCTGTTGTACACAGCTGATATTTAGCTAACCTTCTAACTAACTTCGATGTTTTTTACGTTTACCACACTGCAGGTTTTGCATTTATGTGTTTTAACCCCACATTCCTCTCCTTGGCCCGACCCCTCTGGTTTGCAGAGGTAAGGAGCTCTTCTTTTTTTTAGATCCAGGTGTAGTGATCATCTAACCATCTAAATGACCCCAGCTCGAAGGCTATGTGAAGGTTCAAGGTTCATTGTATTGTCATTCAACATGTAAAAGACATGGAAGGACGAAATGTGTCATCAATAATATGTAAAATAAATAATGATAATTATAAATAGAGTATATAACAGATAAAAAACTTAAAAAGAGGTAATAAAAACACCTATAATCCCGTATGATGGCTATACGATCACTACTCCTTGATCCATGAAAAGGGGCACCTTATCTGTGCTAAACAGAGGGGTAGGGGAGGAACTGGGATTGGGTCAAAGTCACTAATAGTTCCTTCAGGGTTACAGAGTGTTTTATTTAAGGAAGAAGCTGAAAAAAAATGCCCAAATTATGTGGACACCAAAAATCCAGAGTAGTGTCCCTCAAACTGACTATTTAAAAGCTGGCAGGAATGTTCTAGACAGCCCAGATAGCAGGCATGTTTGGGCCAAATCTGGGCTGCTTATGACACTTATGGCTCAGTTACGGTACTGAAAGGTGTGGTGTGGGCCAGATGTGGACCAGATGTCAGTTGCCGGCCTGGACGCAGATTACGGGAAGCATTTTGTGGGTCAGAAGTTGTCCGACTCCGGGAAGCCCGCCTGGACATAGATTATGGCAATCTCCATGTGGGTCACATCTGGTGGTGATGTGGCTGAATTTCGGCAGTCAACCTCACATTTAGTCAAGGCCGTAAGTTAAGGCCAACTCTGGGCTGAATGTTTTTTTTGCTATCTGGGAGTATCTTCAGAGAAGAACCTGCATAGACATTTACTGATTTCAGGTTCACGACTAAATACATTTACATGGAATTTCATTCAAATTTGCCTTCTATAAAACTCTTAAGTCACTTTTAATTGTTGGTATTTAATGATTTTTTTTGTTTGATCAAAATCTTAACAAGGCTAAATGATCAATATTTTCAAGTTGGAAATAAACAGATCTTTGTAGCTTCTCTTAGATGGCATGTCGTCCATCCCGTAAGCTAGAACCTGCCATGGTGTTTGGTGTAAATCTATTTATTAATGAAATGAATCTTACATTTAATCTTCACACATGAACATGTCAGGCCTCATCAGGCTTCTCATTCACTTTGAACTGAACAATGTTGTGTGTTTTTGAATTGAATTTCAGATCCGTTGCAGGTTTGCTTGCACTGTTTGCAGTAGAAAGTTGATAAGCAAACAAACTGACCTCATATCTGATCGTTACTACGTTGCATGCCCACCATCGGTCCGAATCATACTTAAGAACTAGCTTGCTGGCCTAGTTATGAAATGATAACCTGCATCCCAGTTGTGTCGGTACTAGTTTCCATTCTCTTTGTCTGCCTCTGGGAGCCTGTTCAAACATCACGGGAAATCTATTGCATAGGCCCCTTGCAAGCTTACCTTTAGACCTCTAAACCGGATAAATACGGAAAGAATGTTAATCTGAACGTGAGGTACTCGCTTGCATGTTAGGACAAATGGCTTTGCTTCAGAGGCTTTATTAATCATGAGAAAAAATCACTTAAGTGTGCTAGAAGTGTGCAGATTGAATCATACATCACGATGCACGTTTGTTGAGTCAGACTCTTGATATAAATCCTCACTCTTGTGTTTTTCAGGACCGCCCCAGAATGTATGACAGTCTGAACATGCACTCCCTGGAGACCTCTCTGATTGACATCATGCGTGCTGAGCAGGATCCTATGAAAGGTAAGATGGCCTTTCCCTTTCAGTGCACGAGGTCAGAGGGAGGCGATCGTGTTCGCGGAGGCAGTACCGACATTGTGCAGAGTGATTCGTTTGCAGGGGAGTGACAGGCCCATTGATCCCAGAGCAGCGTTGTTTTTCCGCACACAAGCTTATTTTCTCCCCGCTGAGAGCTTAATACTCGTGCCACCAGCTGCACATTTACATGACCTTAAAGCTCTGATCCTGTTGCTGCTTAACCTGGGCAGCACACAGATCTGGGTAAGAAGTGGAGAACAGACACGAGAAAAAGCACCGTGTTTTTCTTTGCTATTAGTCTCAGTTGGTAGATAATCCATGTGCACATCATATCAAACTTTGGATTATTAATGTTAAAGATATCCGAATATCCTGAGTATCCTTCACGGTTTGGCAGTGGCAAGCAGTGAATGCACTGTAGGGTGACACTGTCCTGGCGTCGGGTGCTCAGCTGCTGAACATCAGAGCAGCAGTGTCAAATGACTGAACCGCTCTTCCCCTCCTCTCCTACCGACGGCCGCTCGTAGCTCATTTACAGCCTCGCCAGCCAAATACACTCTCGCTTTACAATATTGCAGAGAGAGAACATCAGAAATGCCTCAGGCCGTTACTGGTTTGCATGCGTGTTCAGCAACAAAACGCCGACATTCTTTTAGTATTTTTTTGATCATTCAACCTCAGCTCTCCTTTGTTTGGTGGAGTTTCTTGTTTTTTTTCCTGCCAGAACAGATGGAAGAGACATGGGCCAGCGTGCAGAGCAAAGAGAGGGACAGCTAGACTAATTTTAGATGTGATTACACTTTCGCACACTGTATACGACAGCCAAGAGGGGAGATGAGAGGGAAATGGGGTTTGCAAGGGCCATTTATAGTATTGCTGTAGCTAACCCCAGACAACAGAATCTAAAGCTAAATTTGCCATCATAAGACATTCAGAATTAGCCATTGAAGCTTAGAGGCCTGCTGTTTAAACATTTATCTGCTTTTTTTTTGTTTTGTCACCATATTTGTGACAGCATTTACTGGATGTGTTTAATCTGAAAAGCCACTGACAAGAATTTCATTTCAGAGTTTCCTTGTGATGAAGTGATGCTGTAAACACTTTAAAAAGATCCACGTTGGGGCTTTAATCTTTGTATTTTAAAGAAAGAAAGGATTTGTTTGTAGTTATGACAAAGAAATGTGTTAGAAAAGTGCTTAACATGATAAGTAGACACATTTTATTATTAACCATTTACACATTCTGGACTCATTCGCTCGATGAAATGACGGAAAATAACTAAAAAGTAGAAACAGTTGATGAACTTATTTATTGTTTCAGCTGTGACTGACGGATGAATATAAAATAAAACTACTGATCAGGTAGCTGCGAGATCTGAATATAAATGCTATCTGTGAACAGAAAGAGTTTTTCTTCCTCCTTGTGCCGGCTCTAAAGTTGGTATATAACATTTCAAACACAGTCTCAGGGTGTTTTGTGTGTTTTGTGTCTCTCCCCACCTTGACCTCCTCCTGTCTTCTCCATCCGCTCCGTGTCTCATATTTGTGTTTGAATCTAAGTGTATGTCTGTCTATATATATATATATATGTGTGTGTGTGTGTGTGTAACACATGTGTGTTTCTCATGTCAGGCCGTGTGGGATGCCCTAACCCCGGGGCTGATGGCCTTCTCATGCTCAATGGTAATTATCTCTTAGCACCACATCCCTCCGTGTCTCCAGCTCTCATGATGCGTCCTCTGTTTCTATTTAACCACAATCGACACTCTCATGTGACTTAAGACCACAGGATGTGAAGTGTGTGTGTGTGTGTTTTTTTTTTTCTTAATTTAAACAGAAACTTCACCCTTTATAGTTGCACTCTCATCACATGATTGGTGCCATTGTTACGCTTAGTCATGAGAGCTTTGAATGCACCTCAAGCGGTGCTCAGTTCCCTTGGAATCTAATAGGAAAGTGTGTCCAAACTGGTAGTGTACATCTTCCCATTCATTTTTCACCGCCTCTTATGGATGCATATGACATTGGTGTTAAATATATAATCTTGTCTCAGCAGGATACAAATTGAGGTCAGACAGCATTCCCAAATAAAAGTTTTAAAGGAATAATCCTGTCTGGTGTTTGCTGTTTCCTCCAGAGACGCTGCAGCCAGATCATTATTTTTGTCCCCATTCTGAGGCCCGTGTGTGAGGCCACACGTGTTGTGTGTGTGCGTGATGAGATTGGCTGTCCCTGATAGATTTTTTGAGTCTTGTAGTTGGTCCTTAAAACGTTCATCTTTCTGGTTGTGAAACAGGTCAGGATGCTTTTACAGGGAAAAAAACAGTTAAGGTGTAGCTATTCCCATTTATAAGTGTTTCATTATTTACTTGTAATAGGATATGCAAACAAAAAACCATTCTAAGAAAAAACAACATGTTGTTCTGGGTCTCAGCTTCATCTTATTGACACTGACTCATTTCTTGAGTGGTGGGTCAAAGAGATCTTAAATGTGAATAAATGTTTGCACAGCTGAAATATGCATTCTTGTGCTTTTCTGCATGCAGCCAGGAGCTATGGGAGACGTCGAGGTAAATTCAGCATTCTTCAGTGTGTTTGTCTTCTTGTGGTTTATTCTTTCGTGGCTGTCATTACTTACAGTAAACGAATACCAAACTGAAGCCTTTAGTCTGGAGTGATACCTCATTGTCTTTCCACTTTAAATTTGTAGAACACATTGAACCTTTTTTTGTATTTTGTCATAACATTAAGCTGAAAAGCTAATCAATAAATTATGATTGGTAATTTAAAATACAGCAAAAATGCCATGTCTTAGTATCCAGACATGCATGATGGCTAGGGTTTCAGGTTTGGTCATTTTAATCTTAAGTCCTCTGGCTGCGCCTCCTCCCTCAAGAATCCCAAAGCATAAACTCTTTATTGTTGAACATCATCGTCTGTACAAGGTGTATTGGCTCATGGCTTCATTCTGAGATGTTTGATGTGCAACTTTGGGTTCAGCAGGAAACTTCTTCTTTCCGTACACCCTTTAAATCCATCACTTACTCTCATGTCCAATGCACTGGAGTAAAAGTTAAGGCATGCTAGCAGGGTTAGCCTTGGAAACAAAGGTCAAATTATAATCTGTGACTCGTTTGCTCACTTTATAAACAGGTTAATGGACCAAACACCATATGGCGCTCACTCTGGCTGTGTAGTAAATACCAAAGCTGTGGTTGGTGTTTCCAGTGAGAGTTCTGCTACAGTCCTTTCAAACCAGCTCACTGCCTCAGAAGACATGATAGTGCACATCTGTTTTGACTGTGCATGGTTGCTAGCTTTGCATGTGCTAATAACCTGTCCAGTTGTCTAGTCGAACTGATCTAGGCTCCAGCTACTCAGCTTGTGAAATGCTAAAGCTAAAACATTGATAGGGTGCGGTATTGTCTGTATGGACAAAAAAGGGTGAGGAGGCAGCAGTACTTAAAAAGATTGAGCTGAAACTGCACTTTTATTGATTTTTAATATAGTTATGTTGCACTTTTTGCTCTGGGTATTTTTATTTATTTGTTTACTTACAACTTAAAGTTCCTTTGTGTTGTGTTTGAAACTTTTTCTTTTTCAAATCATGAAGAGTGAAAAAAGAAAAAGAAAAATGTAATCACTGTGTTGAAATCAGTGTGGAATCACCTCACAATCTGTATTTCCAAAAACAAATATTTTTACAATTTTAACCCTAGTGTCCTCCTAAAATTTAGTATCCTCTGGTGATCTTTGTAGCACAAAAACTGCTATTAGACTCTAATTGCCTCCAAAGACTTAGTTTGGTAGTTTTGTGCTGGTCAGAAGTTCCTTTTAAGTGATTTATGAAAAAAAAAAAAGCATTAAAAAAATATATATGTGTGATGATTTTATAGCAGTTTTTGTGTGTGTGGACATTTATGGCCAAGAAGGTCACCAAAGGGTGCAAAATGCATCAACAGAGTATAAAAGACACGTGGGAGAAAGACACCGGATTAAAAAACAATTGACTAAAATAAAGAATTACAACAAAAATGAATGCCACTAGCTGCAACAAAGCTGAAATGATCACCAAGGGGGAAAAAATTTTGAGAAAAATGGCCAAAAATGCCAGAAGAGGGCACAAGGGTTAATTATGCAAACTAGTCTGCAGTTGAAATGGAGTGCTTGCAGAAGTTAATGAGCTGTTGCACCTGCCTGATGGGCAGGAAACATCCCCCCAACAAGACAGATGTCAGTAGAAACAATGGAATAAAGATTCTAAAACTCCATTAATAAGGTAATTCAGCATAGTTTGTACAAACAAAAGGGGAAGGTTGTAAAAGGAGAAACATACAGGTGGATCAAAGAAGATGTTCGACTCATTTGGACGGTTTTCTCCTTCCCTTTGTCCGATTTAGGTTTGTTGTTGATGAGGTCATTTTTTTCTGGATGATGATGCAACTTGCCACATAGCAAAGAGCATTCACACTTTCTACTTGTCATCCAATTTCCTTGACAGTCTGGATCTCTATCCAATGTTTAAAGACTCCATCCTACAAATTTGATTTGTCGACGGCTACACGAGAATGTTGGTGCCTGATTGATAAAGATTATTGGTTTTTAATCATCAAAGTCCTTGACCCAAATAATTCAAGCTGTGATAAAAGTCAGAGGAGGTGCAACAAAGTACTTAATGTGATTTATTTATTTATTTTTTTGGGGGGGGGGGGGTCATGATTGCATCTTTCTTTTTCCTCTACATGATCTGAATAAAAGGAAAAAATGACTTTTTTTAAATTTTATTTTATTTTACAAAGCCGGAATGTTGAGCTTCTGTGTTTTTATTTAAGTGTTTTTACTAAATAATAAAGCTGAGTGAATGTCCTCGGTGTGGTGTGTCCATATCTTTTGCCATGTAATAAATTGTTTGCTGCATCCTCACCTGTGCTTTTTTTTTTTTTTTTTTTTAACTGCATCAGGCCGCTCCTCTCTCTTCCCTATTGATGACAATCTCCTTGACGATGGCCATGGCAACCAGGGTGTCCCAGGAGTCCTCGGCTCCCCTAACTGTTACCCCCACCAAAACGGGGAACGCATCGAGCGCTTCTCTCGTAAGGTGTTTGTGGGAGGTTTGCCTCCAGACATAGACGAAGGTGAGGACGGTTGAAATGAAATATTTCACGAATGCATTGTTTCGATGCCCTGTGGTGCTTCACTTCCATCATCTGTCTTTCTCTTCTCCTCTCCCACCATTTATTAATGTTCCCTCAGATGAAATAACCTCAAGCTTTCGTCGCTTTGGTCACCTCGTGGTGGACTGGCCACACAAAGCAGAGAGCAAATCCTACTTTCCACCGAAAGGTACGGACACAAGCATTGAGCTGTTGTTACGAAGCCCAGCTCTATGTACATAAAGATTAGATGATTGGAAGATATATTGCAAATAAAAAGATGTCATTTATGTTGAGGGGTAACAAGCTATGTGAAGTGTAGTTTTCTATGAATTCAAGTGCATATCTAACCCCTGGACGTGTGTGTTTGTCCCTAGGATACGCATTCCTGCTGTTCCAGGAGGAGAGCTCAGTGCAGGCTCTGATTGAGGCCTGCATGGAGGAAGACGGGAAGCTCTACCTGTGTGTTTCCAGCCCCACCATCAAAGACAAACCTGTGAGTTCCCCAGTTCACAGTAAAAATGAGTCATCACTAACATTTCTCCTGAATTCCAAGTCATCTAAGCATGAATTTGACTTTTCACACCAGGTGCAAATCAGACCTTGGAACTTGAGCGACAGTGATTTTGTCATGGACGGATCTCAGCCCCTTGATCCTCGCAAGACCATCTTTGTGGGAGGTGTCCCTCGTCCCCTGAGAGCAAGTGAGTACGCCCAGTTTGCTTGCCAGATGGAAGTATACTGCAAAGGATTCACAGGCAAGGATCACGCCTCAACAGTTTGGGTGTACTGGGTTCATGGAAGATATGGATGAAGTTATGGAAATGTTTTAAAGTAATTGGTTCAGCTGGAGTGTCTCGTGTTTCAAGGCTGGGAGGAGGAGACCCGGTGTGTGGGGGAGGGGGGTCCATATCAGGATGTCGGTGAAAAAACACAATGATATGAAGAGGGACAAGAAAAGGGAAAAGAATGAGGGATGAAGAGGATGATGGAAGGATGAATGTGAGAAAGAGGTGGGATGGAAGGGTGAGAGAGGGAAGTGGGATGAAAGGGTGGGGTGAGGTGGGGTGGGGGTTGATGAAGGAGGGAATGATGGATGAAGGAGAGGGAAGACGATGGATCAGGGATGGGAAGGACAGATGGGTGAGGGAAGGAGGATGGAAGGATGAGTACCTGAAGGAGGGGATGGATGGATGAAGGAGAATGGTATGGATGGGTGAGGGGAAATGGAGGACACATGTATGAGGGAGGAAGCTTGGATGGATGAATGGGCAAGGGAGAGGAAGGGAGGATGAAAAGATTAATGAATGAGGGAGGGGAAGAAGGATGAATGGGTGATGATGGATGAAGGAGGCAATGATGGGCTGATGAGGAAGAAGGGATGGAAGGATTTAAGGAAAAACGTGGATGTGGGGAGGAAGGATGAAAGGATGAATGTGGGAGGGTGAGGATGGATGGATTAGAGAGGTGGAGATGAGGGAGGATGAATGATGGTAAGAAGACTCAGCAGGTGGCCAGAGGTGTGATGGAAGCGTGGCCAGAGTTGGACCGCATCCTGTTTATGTAACATCTTCACCTTCTTTCACACCTTTTCTATTCAACACCCTTTTTTTCCCCCCTGCTCCTTGATTAGTTGAGCTGGCCATGATTATGGATCGCCTCTACGGTGGAGTGTGCTACGCCGGCATCGACACAGATCCAGAACTCAAGTACCCTAAGGGGGCGGGACGAGTGGCCTTCTCCAATCAGCAGAGTTACATCGCCGCTATCAGCGCCAGATTCGTCCAGCTGCAGCACGGCGACATCGACAAACGGGTACGACGTCGCCACCTTTAAAGATTCCCACAATCTCTTCTTTATCTGACGCGACCGTCGAGGTTCGGCCCGTCCTAAAGGGTTCACATCAGCTGTTTGTGTTTACGTCTGCAGGTTGAGGTGAAGCCCTACGTTCTGGACGATCAGCTGTGCGACGAGTGCCAGGGTGCACGCTGCGGAGGGAAATTCGCCCCGTTTTTCTGCGCTAACGTCACCTGTCTTCAGTACTACTGCGAGTTCTGCTGGGCCAACATCCACTCCCGCGCAGGACGAGAGTTCCACAAGCCGCTGGTCAAAGAGGGCGCCGACCGCCCTCGCCAGATTCACTTCCGCTGGAACTAGAGATGTGACGACACGGTCAGTGGAAAGGGAAAGTGATCCCTGGCAAAACAGGAAAACAGAGCTCTGCCTCTCCTGCTTACCTAAGCTATCAGTATAATCAAGTGCATAACACTATACAGTATATACACAATATATATATAGCTATATATCTTTTGTAGCAGCCAAACACCACAAGCCTCAGTTTTTCACCAAAACCCCCCTCACATCTCAGGCTCTGACAACTCTACAACTCTTTTGTGGTACTTTCATCTTTTCTAAGAGAAGATTTAAAAAGAGATTGATTTTTGTAGCTTTTTTTATTATTATTATTATGATTATGATTATTATTATTATTATTTTTGTATGTGAGATTTAAAGTAGATCCAGGAATGTTTTTGCATGGGGGCAGCTTGTCTGTCTGTCTGTCTGCTGCTAGCAACCACACGGTGCGTTCAGTGCACACTTTTTTCCGGGAAAACCTTGATTCTCTTACGTCGACGCCTGCCGCAGGTCATTAACCAAAGGTAGCAAAAAATGATAGGAAGCGTAAAAATTGACACAATGTCTGCCGCGAAACAAACCTTGTTTTGGTTTTTGTTTTTTTGTTTTTTTTTCAATGTTGCCACGGGCTCTTTCTTCTTTTTAGAGAGTTTATTAAAGAAAAAGATAATAGGGTTATTTTTTTGCGCTCATGCTGACCTGTAGAGTGATACCTCAAAATACAAAAATCTGGTTCCGCAAACTGTATTCAACATTTATACTTAACAAGCTACTTTAGGAGCTTTGCTGCTATATATACATATATATGAATAGATGTGTAGGTATATTTAATGCCGTTTATAAACCCGAATCATGTAAAATGAAATGCAGTATGCACTTGACCACTTATGGCCCCCATTGCCATAGAAAGAGAGTGCATGTAACCACGATAGGCTTAGCTACAATTAATAGCATGCAGGATAGATGTGAGAAAAACAAACAAAAAAAAAGCAAACCACTGAAATCATACTTAGGCAAACCTAAAATTTTATAGTGAGTAGCATGATCAATTACAGAAGCCTAAGAGGGAAAAAAAAAAATCCGATGAAGCTAAATAATTAAATGCCGTCAGATGTAAACTTGCATGCATTGATGTTTCTCTGTTGTTTGATCCGTTCACATACTATCAATACAAAAAAAGTGATATTGGTTCAACCGTAGACTTAGTGGACGCCATTATTTGGTGACATGGTGGCTTTTATGGCGAAAAAAAAAAAAAAAGCTGTTGAAAAGCAGAGTGGTGTTCAGTGGTTTGTGTTTGTGTTGTCCATGTGCTGTGTGACTGTTGTTAGTGTAGACTTAGGCTCTAGTTTAATTACCAACAGATTACAAAGAGGAGAGTCTAACAACTTGCCTTCACCCTTCCTCCCTTGTATCTTTGTATTGTTCCAAAGGTTAATCTCGTAACGCAGGACTCTTAAAGACATCCTTACATGTTCTCTCCATTAGACTGCTTATTTTATAACGTTATGCGGCTCCAGATCCATAAATCTATGGAAGCTCTGGCCCACTTACCCAGCGATGAAGCATCTCCTCACCACGCTCTTACAATGAGGAAGATGACGGTTGGCCTCTTGGCGAGCCAAAGACCAAGCTCTCATCATTTATATACTGTTTGTTTGATTCTAGAAAGACTCTTTACAAACCGTTTTCGGGACAATCTTTGTGTGAGGACGGCAGCCCCGGCCGTCCGTTCGGTACTGTACAAGTGTGTCGCTCTGGTGTCGTTTCTGGGTTTTTTTTAGTGTTCCACGGCCCTGTGTGTGCTCCTCAGTATCAGTGTTAAGGAGTCAAAAGTGTGTACTGTTATAAAACCTTAATGGGATGGAAACTTAAAGCTTATTTTCTTATAGCCGCGTCCGTTTTTATTTAAAATCGTTTGTGTCGACTACTTACCCATCACTGGCCCTTCGATATGTTTTTGATGATCTATATTATGCACTACTTTTCTATAACCTTAACCCCCTTTCTTTTCCCGCCTCCCTTCTTCTTCACACCCCGGAGTGGTTTTAGTGCAGATGTGTGCGCCACCTATTTATAAATGTATAGATGATTTATTAAATTTTATTTTTTCATGATTACGTATTTAAGATGTAGCGTGAAGCAGTGGTCTTAAGTTATCTTTGTTCTGTGTGAGTAGAGCAAGAAATCTGATATTTTCTAATATATTCTGATGTAATCTGGCTGTTGCGAGGACCGGGAGTCAGAACGGCATCGCAGGCTGCGTTCCTCAGCCCCTCCCCTCAGCCCACCCGCCCCCCCTTCACCCCTCTCCTCCCCCGTCGTGGCTTTAATTCTCATGGCGTCTGATGATGTTTGAATATCGTCACCTGTAACACTTGACTCGTGCTGTTTTTTGTGAGGTTCTATTTTCTATGTTAAACACTGTTACTTTGTTCTGTATGTGTCCTTGTTTTTGTAAAAATCATATTTATTTCACTATTTTTGTAGACAAAAAAAAAAGACTATTTGATTTTGATTGTATTTTTCTATTTAAATAGGACAAATATTCCGATTTATTTCCCCCCTAATTACGTCCAAAAAGTTTTGTTCAGAGACAAAGAATCATGTCACGAGTGGCATCATTGAAGTTTTTTGATACACAGTTGATTCTTCTTTTGGTACACATGACAAGTTTCATTTGAAGGAAGGAAACATGAAGGTTTTATTTCATTCTGGGAAGACACTTGAGATTCTCCCCCGTCGCATCGAGGCCCCGGCTGCCTGTCCTCGTAGATGCTCTGAAACTTGAATATAACACATTTTGAAAGGCTGACTAACCTCGAATCTGTGTTGTGATGTGCAATACTGTTTCTAATGTTTGTATAAAAAGTAAGAACTACAGTGTAAACCTTTTTAATGCAGATTTATTTTTTTCATTGCATATTTTGCAGATTTCTGATCCACAGTGTCATTTTTTACTGTCAGAAAAAAGAAAACCCCGTTTTTTCATTGCAAGTATTTTTAAATCCAGATATCTTTGTACTGATGTAAATGATTGTAGTTATTTTGGATAGTGTTTTGCTAACTAAAGGAGAGACTTTTTCATGCATATTTCTATTTCCTTTCATCTTGTTTTATCCCGCGTTTTTATTTCGTTTAATAGTAGCAAAATTCTTGGAATAATTTTTCATATTTAAATGTCATTGGTATTATTTTGTATTTTTAACGTGAAAACACACAATATATCATTTAAGATGCTAATTGCTAAGATATTATTTTGAGTTGGATTATTTCTAAAGCTAAATATTTGTAATTTTATTGTTAAAGTGACTAATTTCTAAATCAGAGTTTGTGTATAGATTCACAAAAGTGGTTTATGAGGTGTTTGGATTGTAATTATTACTGAATGGTTCTTTGATATGCAAAATGAATATCATGTTTATTTTTATTTTTGTTGGTTTTGTATTTAAATGGGGTGTTGATTACAATCTTTTTTTTCTTTCACTTCCTGAATAAAGACCCATTCTGTTTGGACACAATTTGGCTACATATTTTTTTCCCTCTTGTTCCTCATTCCTCACCAGCTTCCATCTGGGTTTTATGTTGCACATATAGTCCTAAAACAAAGGAAAAAAGAATGGAAAAAAATTGACAAAAACTTAGGGATATTCAACTTCAGGAGGAAATTTACAAAACGTGTCAAAAGTTCACGTTACACTAATATTATATCATGAATGTAAAGTATTTTAGTAGAATAATGTAATGGTGATTTCTTCATCTTAAACTATTTATTTTAAAGAAAAGCTAACAACAGTGGAGTGTATACCACAACATAAAACATCAGTGTCTCATAGTTGGCACATTACATCATAAAAAAAAGATGAATATCCCTAACTTAAGAGTTGTGTATTTTTTTGTCCTCCAGAACCTCTTTAATTCTTGGTGTTATAGATCTAGCAAGGTGATGGAAACATTCCTCAGAGATTTTGCTCCATATTGACATGATAGCATCACACAGTTGCTGCACATCCATG
>JBBBVU010000015.1:25315449-25345416 GCA_037177055.1 Atherinosoma microstoma | reverse complement strand
GCAGAGAAGTGTGTAAGACTACAACTCTGCTTCCTGGTCTCAACTCTGGGTTGTCATTGGTTTAGACGACTAATAAACTGGTCCATATTACTAGAAATGAGAGCTTCTCCTTCCAAAGTAGGATGGATGCCGTCTCTCGTGATAAGACTAGGTTTTCCTCAGAAAGTCAACAGTGCAGAACTGACCTTCTCAATCTGATGTGTCTGTTTCAGGGCTGAAGGGCAGGGTAGGCCCAACAGGTAGGATCGGAGAGAGAGGTGAGCGTGGCCCTGCCGGGAAACGAGGCCCTACAGGTGAGAGTGGAGATGTGGGCCTGCCTGGTCCTCTAGGCCGCGACGGCAACAAGGGGAACAAGGGCAAACGAGGACCCCATGGAACTGCAGGAATCTGCAAATGTGGCAGCCTGCTGCCTAAATCTGCGTTCTCTGTGGGAATCACCAGCAGCTACCCTGTAGAGAAGACCCCCATCAAGTTCAATAAAGTCCTCTTCAACGAGGGCGGACACTACAACCCACAGACGGGGAAGTTCATCTGCGCGTACCCCGGCATTTATTATTTCTCTTATGACATCACACTGGCCAACAAACACCTGGCCATCGGTCTGGTGCAGAACGGTCAATATCGCATCAAAACTTTTGATGCCAACACAGGAAACCATGATGTGGCATCTGGGTCCACTGTCATGTACCTGAACCCAGAAGATGAAGTTTGGTTGGAGATCTTCTACAAGGACCAGAACGGTTTGTTTGCAGACCCTGGTTGGGCTGACAGTCTGTTCTCCGGCTTCCTGGTCTATGCAGATACAAACTACTTTGACACACTGGCAGAAGACTACGCATAGAACCTGGAACGCACAAAACACACCCACAAACTGCTAGTCACTGTTGTTTTTATAGTTTTAAAACATATTTACTATAGCCAACTATATTTATACAAATCTTTGTACTGCTACTTATGTTATTAGTGTAATTGTCTACTGATTTGAGATGACATCATTGGATTAAGCCTGAAAGAATTTCTGATTTAATGGAGTTAAAGTCAGGTCAATGATAACATGAATAAATATTCCTGACACGTAAAGCTTGTTTCGGAGATTTTATTTCAATACGTCCCCATTATTTCATGATTTTCTACAAAGCTTTTCAGGAATTGAAGCAATGGTACCAAGTTTTTCGACCTAAAACGGTTCTCAACAATGAAAAACAACATACCTTTTTGTCTCGCTGTTCCTTGTTTGCTAGACACTTTGATTAAATTTGATGACTTTTTTTTTAATAAGTCGTATCCATACAGTATTTATTTTAGTTAAACAATCACTGCAGATTCATTGTTGGAAATATCTGAATACTACTAGGAACATACATCTAGGATCCAGAAAATCACCGTGTCAATTTTTCTTGCATTTGCATGATGATCAATCATGAAGGAAATATTTGTTTATTCAGCATTTTTAAAAATGCTGATTTGACCATAGTTTACTGGAAGGTCAGTTTTATCCACCAAAGTAAGTGCTGCTGATTTTTCGCCTCTAGGATGCAGTTCTTTATGTTTAGAATATGTATATGTCTATATTGCTATAATAAACCGCAACCACTTCAAGGTAGCATTTCCAGATCTAAAGTATTGCATGATAAATGTTTTGCACAACTGTTTTGCAAACATTTTGTATTTATAGTGCTTCCTAAAGATGAAATATGGAGAACTTTAGTGCAAATACTGAAACTCTGTGGTGTGGAGTTTTGAAATAAATCAACGTTTTATTATTAGCTCAGCAGGTAAATGGTGTCTAGTCAGTTTTTGGACGATTGGTCCAGGTTTTGTGATGAGGTGTTAAATACAGGTTTAACTATCTAGGCTTGCAGGAAAATAAAAATTCAAAATAAAAAGAGAGAGCAAGTGAGAACATTCATTTTTAAAGCTTTAGACCACCAGGTAAGTTGAGTAATAAACTGCTTTAAACAAAAATAAATGCAAAAACATAATGAACTACTAAAATGCACTTAGAATTAATACATTTAGAAATGTATTAATTAATTGATATCTCTGCTTTAATTTCTAACTGTATTCAAGTTACTTTGTCTTATTTCTCCATCTTCTTATCATTTCTTTTTCAACTTCCTTTATTTATGTTTATTCTTTAATCCATGTTTTTATTTTCACAGATTTTTTCACATTTCTCCTTTGATACCGTGAACTTATGCATTTTTTTCATTCTCACTTGTGTATTTGTGTATCACAGTGTATTTTTAATTAAATCTTCAGATGTATCGATCTCCAAATCCTAAATTTGAAAAAAAAAAATCACACACAAAAAACCCCAATTTATTTCTCTCAAAAACAAACTGCAACAAAGGAGAACGTTTTGTTTTATGGGTTTTTTTTTTTTAGACGACTTTACCTTCCTCGGACACCGTAGTGGGCGGATACAAATATAAGTGTTGCTTTTTGATTGACATTAGATCTGGCCAATTGAAATCCCAATCTGTTCATGTTTGTGTGCATCGGCACGTTCATTCATGGTAGGTGTAGGAGTAGTTTATATCGTTACTAGGCAGCGCTAACGGATTACATTTGCTTGAAAAACATCTTACCCTGAAAATATGAAGTTGAAGCCCAAGCTATACGCAAATAAAGCCTTATAGATTATTGTAAAGTTTAATGGAAAACTATTAACCAGTGTCGGAGGAAAAATATTCGCCAAACTGGCTTCATCAAGGTAAATATATTCTATGAGCGATTAATGGCGTAAATCATTGATGTAGTTGTAGCTCTACCTATTTTATATTTTAAACTCTTTGGTTTTTATTTTAAAACAAATGCCTTTATCTCTTATAGTGATATTCGAGAAAAACTGCAAAAGAAACGACGTGCTTTGCAGGCAACCTTAGGGAAAAACAAAGATGAGGACGACGTCCAGGTAAAATAATTCAAGTTTTTTTTGTTTGTTTGTTTATTTTGTTTTGTTTTCAGCTAGGAAAAATCCTTAACATGTGTTGTCAGACAGCTGCTTAGTTAAGTTCTCCAAAAACGATTTGAACGAGCTCCAATCTGAACAAGTCTCAACATGAGCTGGAGGAGTGAGGCTCTCGGTATAACTCGGGTAGAAGTGTTGCTAACGCTTTGGTAAAACTATGACCCGATAGGCTCTGGTTCCGTCTGCCAGGTTGGGTGTGGGGAGGCGACAAACTCCAATGAAGGTTGGTTTTGTGTTTTCTAGCATAGCCTGTAGGTTTAAGCTGCTCTCCTCTGTGTGCTGCTAGCTGCTCAACACCAACCTGCTTTTCTCCTCGCTGTTTCCCAGCTTCCTTGTGCTAAATATCCACGTGGATGTAGGTTTGTTGTTGCCTTTTCTCTAAACTATTTACCTTTGTTACATTAGGAACCTGAAGACAGTGAGGACGACCCGGGAGAGACTCTGAAACGCACGTTAAGGGCTCAGAGACAAAGTCGAAGGAAAAGGGTGCATCTCCCTCTCAGTTGTCCTGTGAATATACATTTTCATCTCTTTCACACCTATTCAGTCTAACACTTCTTATTGCTATGTGTTTATTAGCTGCTCGAGCAGTCTTCAGCCCAAGAGTCTCATGATGAAGATGTGGAAGAGGTTTCTACTGTTCAGCACTACAATTTAAATGAATCATCAGCTGGGGGAGCAGATGATTCACTGGTTTTGTCAAGACCTCCAGCCGGATCTCGGAGAGGTTTGTGTCTTTGGCCCGGTTGCACCAGGCATTTAAACACATCTCCACATGCTTCTCTTTCAAACCTTTTATGATAGGACTTCATTTTCCGGTTATGCAAATAAAAACATAGCTTTTACTTTGATGCTGCCTTAATTAATCTGAAGTCATTAGGGTTTCAGACATTTACAGGTTTCATATCTGCTCATTAGCTGCATTGTTTAGATTTTTCTAATAAGCCAAAAACTGTCATACATGTGATATAAGGGAGGAGTAAACCTATTTGATACTGGAATAGCTTTGTATTAGTACTATTCAGCTGAACAAATACAGACTACAAAGCACAGTTTGCATTCTGGACCAGTCTATATGCAGAAATCTGGTGTCTTCAACATTATTCCATCCTGCCTAATGTTCCTCATCATGTTCTGCTAGGACACAGTTATGAGGAGCAGACATGTATTGGGATGGCTGTTTAGTGGAAATGATTAGATGCAATGAGTGATATAGTGATGAATGTAATCATTGTCTCATGATGTACTTTTTCAGGTCTCTCAAAATCTCAGCATGCTTCCACTTCTCAGCATTTAGATGACTTTGTGACAAGACACCTTGAGAAGAAGCTACAAGCCGCAAGGGTACCTTTTTTTCTTCTTTTTTGTTTCACAAAACAATTTTTTTCTGTTTGTGTTACGTCCTCACTCGGCTAGGGGTTTTAAAAAGGAGTAATAAAAAGAGAATTCCCAGCGAGATGTTATATTGATGCACAGTGTTTATTTGTCTCAACGCATAGGGCATAAACAATACAAAAGGAAAAGACAACGGAGATGGGGTTAAAAGTGCTGCTCAAAATAATAAAAGAAAACAGGAAACCTAAATAAATAATAATCTAGCACAAATAGTAACAAAAAAGAATAAGAATTACTCAAAAACACAAAGGGCTGGCCTACAAACTGAATTTACCATTAAGGGAGAGCAGCACCAATAAACTAAATGAAATCAACGCTAATTTAACACAAACTTTCATCAAACAAAAGCCTAACTATCCCAATCTCCCAAAAAATTTTTAATGAAACAAACCAAATCAAAAGGCTTTAGGGCAAAACTCATGTAGCTTTAATGCTACACGAATAAATGCAAGGTCAAGCCAAAGATTACAAAGCAAGCAGGCGGAGGGCAAACTGTGAGCCGACCAAACAGTTGCCGCTGAATGAAGGTCTGGCAGGTCTTTAAGTATCTGGGTGCCGGCAGCTCAAGTGATGATCGATCGAGTCGGCAGCCAATGAGGTGGGAGGAGATGGAGAGGGAACCACGCCAGGCCAATCCCAGGAGAGAGTTGTAGCAGGTGGATTTACATATAGAGAACAATGAATTAGTCCAGCAAGTGACAGCCATAACAGTTTGATTAAAGCCTCGTCCATATGAAAACGGGTGTTTTCATCAACAGTTTGTTCTACATGTTTGTGGAAAGGGTGTCCAGGCAAACGCATCTTAACACCAACATATCTTAAAATTCCAGCCACGGTAAATACATTTAGAAACTCTGGTCAGAGTTTTGTCTTGTGCATGGGGCTGCAGGGGCTTTTTTTTGGGCTTCTGACGTCAGATTGTGTGCTGCTGTCTGCGGTGTTGACATGTCAGTGGGAGATGTTGGCAAGACCACGCCAGCATCAACGTTTATGGGACTTTTTATGTGCTTGCTGCACAACGAACAACGAATTTAACAGGTGAGAGGAAATCACAGATGATAGCAGGCACCTTTGGACTGTAAAGACAAGTGGTTTGGAATATAAATTATAAGTAGCTGACTGTTAATCAGGAGTGAAATCATATCCTGTATGTATCCTGCATTCCAGTCTAAAGTCGAAGGCGCTCAGCAGGAGGAAGCCTCTGCAGAACCTGTCAGTCGCCTTCAAAGCCTCAGAGACCGAGACACAGTAACAAGGTTTGACAGAGGGGTGAGCAACTACTTCACTGGAACCAGAACTGGATGCATGTTATCCAGTCCAACAGTGAAGGTTAATTCCCCAACGTTTCACAGGTTGATCCAGTCAGAGCAGAAGGACACGATGCCCCCTCGGCCGTAAGCACCAGGGTCACGTTCAGAGAAGCTGCGAGACAAGTAAAAGCTTATATTGAAATTGGAATCCTTCATGTACAAGTCATGTTTACGTGTTTTTATTTAGATACTTTTTTTTTTTAAATTTTTGCTAATGCAGGTAGTAAAAGGCCTCCCAACTACAGAGGAGGCATACAATTTCTTTACGATGAACTTTGAGCCTGATCCACCTGATGAGACAGAGAGGCTTGGCAAGAAAAGACAAAAACAGAGAGAAAGAGCTGAGGAGGACAGAGATGAGGACGGAGGCGAAGAGGCTGAGGAACAGGAGGATGCTGATGCAGAGGAGGAAAATCAAGATGAAAATCAAAACCAGGTAACAAACCAACAGGAAGAGTTATTTTCACGTGTTCTGTAGATGCAGTTAGATAATAGTGAGTGTTCTCCATCCTGCCTTAGGACGAAGAAGCTCCTCTGGTACGAAATGAAGAGGATTTATTTGTCATTGACCAGTCGCCCCAGGACTTCCTGGAAGTGAGGAAGGCAGAGTATGTTGGGTACCGAAAACACATTCATCATGACAGCGAGCTCCTGTTTACACCGAGCTTTCGAACAGGTATCGTACTGTATTAAACTCCACTGCTTTCAGCTCATGGTGAAATTTGTCATTAACTGGAAATATACATCATTTCCACAGTTCCAACCTCTGTTAAACTCCCTGAAAACATGAAGCCTCGCTACCTGGAGGATGAGGGTCTCTACGTTGGGGAGAGGCCCCCCGTTTCTGTGACCAATGAGAACATTTTAGAGAATCGCATTTTGAGAATGAAGGAGGTACCATCGGCTAAGACTGCTAAAATCTGCCATGCTGTAGAGTTGCTTTTATTCATAGTTTCGTTTCTGCTTTATATTTAATAAGGGAAGGAAGTGGTTTGGAGATGATGGCAGGATTATGGCTCTGCCTGACCCCATAAAGGAATCATCCACCAGACCCCCTCTCTTCCACATGGAGGGGGACCTGGATCCTGCACTGCAAACTGTGTACAGGAAGGTCAGACACACACCCGCTGTAACTGTCACTGACATCACTTGGCTCAACTGTCACATCATGCACTGACAGTGACGTAGCATCCTCAGATTAGAACTTTCTCTGAACCTTTTACCTTAAAAAAAAGAAAAAGAAAGAAAAAGGCCAGTACACGATGGCATTTGGTAGAGAGGAACAGGGAGGGGTAGGGGGGTTTGTTACCAGAGATCAGCGCTAAGGTGGAAGCCAACACATCTGTTGCTTTTTTTTCTTTTGACAGTAACTATCAGCATTAAGAAACTCCAGCTGTGGGCTTTAAAAGTTATAGAGGCTGAGGAGTCGCCTTTTAAGAAGAACTGGAATTTAAAGGAAATCCGATCTCTAAATGTTTTTCCCTAGAACTACAAAGATGAATGTTGCTGCATTAAACAAATGTTTCCATTACTGATTAAGCTGGGGGAAATGGATTTATGATATATGCTTGTTCTCTGATAAACAGAATCCAAACTTAACAAATCCAAAAATAACAAAACACATGAGTCAGACATTTTTAACTTTTTCTTTCAGAAAAAAAAGTCTCAGCCTTCTAGCCGACCTTTTCTTTAGTTTCAGAAGAAGTAGATCAGACATTAGAGTGCTATCTAATGTCTAAGCATGTTAGGTTGTAGAATTATTCAGTTTACCCTTTAGTCCTGTTTAGGGGTGAAATTATCCTAAAAATAGCAATTTGACAACGTCCACAGTCCCTTGCTGCACTCTTAAAATGTAGTTTAATTAATAATCATGTTCATGTCCACACGAACTGGTACTTTAATGAGCTTAGTGCCAAATGTGGCTTAAGCCAAGTGAAGTCTGGAACATTTCCCATGTTTTTAGAGGAACAATTAACTTATGGTTATTTAGGTTATTTTCATTCAACAACAATATTCTACTACAGAACCAATAGATAATAACTCTACTGTAAGATAATCAGGTTTTTACATCACCTGTAATATGTGTTTTATGGTGAATAGTTCAAGAAAACTGTACAAGACACACAGAGAATCAAATTTAATCTCTCCTTCATATTATGAGAAAAATGATAAAGATGTATAAAAAAGAAATAACAGTAAAGTTATCCAAAAGTTTCTCCCAGATAGACAGAACAGGTGGTGTGAGGGGTGGATGGACAGCAGGTGGCTGTACATTATATAGAGTAAACTATTTATGAATATGCTTTGATGAAATTGGTATAAAGAGAACAATTATCTCAGTTAATTTTATTTTTTAATGAAAACCAATCAACAGCCTTTGAATCTGATAAACGAAGCCAACACAATGATACCAAAAAACTGCAGTTCTTTGTATGACCACTTGTAAAGTGAGTCAAATGCCCAATTTCACAGTTTAACCCTTTAAAGGGACTATACCCAATTTTATTTTAATCTCGTTAAGAAAAATGCTTTTTACACAATATATAATGTGGTAAAAGAGATAATTTCATTTAAAAAACGACTCATTGATGTACAAGTGTGTGCAAGTCTAGACCTTTTTAGTTGGTGGAAGCTGCTAATGCTAACTAGCTCCTAAACTTTCCAAACCGGGTTGTTTCTGCCAATCGCTAAACAAGGGGCGTTGCATAGCAACGATGCCGTCTCCCCTCTAGCACGTGCACGACAGATCTTGTAAACATAACAGCATGGCCACCAATGGGAAAGCTGGGATACCTCCACTGGCTGTCACTGCAAAACAGCCTAAAATGATCAAAACGGAGAAGAGAGACTTGAAGCGCAAGAGTGACCAAAGAAAGAATAAAGGTAAAATATCAGTACATTGTACTCGAGGTGGAGAGCCTCGGACTGAATTTAGGCTGGAAACAGGCTGTAGTCCTCTCAGTCACATTTTATACCGCGTCGACCACTGTTTCTCTATACTGTATATATTACATAATGATATTTACACCGTAACGTTGGCATTTAGCGCGCAGTCTAACTTTATATAAAACAACAAACACAAACCACTTTACCTCACATCAATTTCAGTCGTGGTGACCGATTAAATACTTTATTAGGTTGGGAAGTCATTCTGTAGTGTAGCCTATAACATCATAATCGTGCATCTGTGTACAAAACCTCTTGTCGCTGGGAAAACCGTTAGGGACGGGGCTTACAGTTCGAACTAAACTGTTCTCCTCGCTCATGGTTCAAAACTGTGCAGAATCGGGTATAGCTCCTTTAACTTCTTGCTCTACTGTTTGGAAGAGCAGATTTTTTAGTGATTTAAAATTAATCATACAAAAATATTATTGAATTAAACTTGACTGAGCCATCTCTTCCACTTTGTTTGGGTTTTTACATGTTTGCTATCCTGTTATTGTTTCAAGTAATGACCATTTAACTATTTTTGGTATATTATTATTAATCATCTCAGCCATACAGGAGATGTGGAGCGTATTAGCGCTAATGCGCTCTTACCGTCCAGCCCTTGGTTTACTCCACATGTACATTTTCATTTTAGAAGCAGAGACAGCTGACATCTGTGGTTGTCTGGGAAACGGAGTGTTAGTCATGTATTTGGGTGTTTATGGTGCATCACTGTCATGCATGACTTTTCATTATGGCACTGCCTGATGGTGGTATTAATTTTTCCAGCTATCTCATTCCCTCTTCAGGCAAACACACACACACATACACACACATTCAGGGGAGAACAAAGTGCCAAATGTATGTCATGGTAATTCTCTCTTTCCAGAACACTGAATGATGGATGTTTTTATTCTGTACACCAGGCGCTGAAATCCAACTATGCAAATCTGTACATTGGTGGTACAGCAGACCCAGAGGGAGACTACCAGCTTGATGTTGATGTCTCTGGTCTCATCTTCTCCCACCACCCACTCTTCAGCCGTGAGCATGTCCTGGCAGCGCGTCTAGCCCAGCTGTACGATCAGTACCTCACCAGGCAGCACAATAATGTCACAGGACACCTCACGGACAAGGTTAGCTCCACCAGACAACTGTCTGTCTGTGGTGAACCCGTCGTCACTTTCCTCCTGTCATTCCCATAACCTTGATAACGTCCATTTCCCTCTTTTATTTTCTGCTTCAGTTGAACGGCTTAAGGAACGCGCTGCGGAATATGGCGAGGATCCATGGCGGGCAGAGCATCACTCTGGCCATGCAGCAGAGGATTTCTGAGTACAGCCTGGAAGTGAGGTGAGGTCTTCCGTTGGCATCCTGCTCGGTGGAGAAACATGACCTGAAAGCTGAATGGTTTGCCTGAACATTACAGGAGCACTCGGCAGCTGCGAGATGCTGAGCAGGAAAAGGACAGGACTCTGCTGAGGAGCATAATTAAAGTGTGGAAGGAGATTAAGGCGCTGAGAGACTTTCAGAAGTTTAGCAACACCCCATATAAACTCTACCTCAGAAGGTAAATGCTACAATTATTCAAACCTGAACCAAAAATTCACACGTTAAACGTTTTATTTCTGATAGCAGTACTTTGAGTAGTTTCTCTCTGCTGTGGCTACCATATGCTAATAAGTTAAGGCATTTTTTTTTTTTTTTTTTTTAATCTGAAATTTAGAACTGTTTCCACTCTTTTCCTAAAACTATATGGAGAATGTAAAATCTGGTCTTTGGATCAGTCTGTACATTTCTATATTCATGTCATTAAAGTGACGTGTTTGTCGCTGCTGCAGAGAGAACGTGGATCGGGCATCAGATGAGCGGCAGTACGAAGAGGAAATCTTGTCAGAAGTTTATGAATTGGAGGCAGAGAGTGAGGAGGACTACCAGAAGAGGCTGCCTGAGTACAAGAAACAGCTGGAGGAGTGGAAGCTCTGGAAAAAGAAACAGGTGCGCGTACCAGCTACAGCTTAGCTTTGGCAAAAGCAGATTAAGATTTCTGTTTTATTTTTTTTCCAAATGACGTGTTTTCCATTGTTTAATCATGTGATGGATGGATGAAATTTCAACAGTTAAATAAAAAAAGTATATTTTTCTTAAAGATATTATTTAGGCTCTAGAGGCCTTATTATAACACAGTTGCTGGGCAGGAAAGGGGGTCAAAGGGGAGGACATGCAGTAAAGGGCTCCAGGCCGGGATTGAAACTGCGTCAGTTGCATGGAGGAGCTGTAGACTCTGTATGTAAAGGTGGCTGCTCAGCAAGCTGCAGCTCAAACACTCGGGGTAAGTGAGTCTGATGGAGGCTGCTCTCGTTTTCTGACCCTCCTCCTCTTTTATGATGGTTCACCAAAAAACAGAGGCAGCTTTTTCATATTTTCTAGAGCCACTTAGGCTAGAATTTCTTCATTTCTTGGACAACTTTGGTGTTTCTGTTGGTCTCTTAGCCATCTCTGACTTTCTGGAGGAGACTTCCCACCAGTTCAGGTGACGTCACACAGACGAGAAGCTGCAGTGGTCAAAACACATTTGACTCTCATCTCACTTTTCTTGTTCACACCCTCATATGAGGGAATTCCACAATATTCTGTATTGTACATCTGTTTTTTATTGTTCCGTGTATAGTTCCGTCCTTGATTTCTCCATCGTGGAAATCATCGGGCTTATTCATTAGTTTCCTTGCAATTACTTTCAGCAGTCTTCAGGAATTGCTCTCCAGGCTTCTTGAAGGACTTTCCAAAGATCTTCTTTGGATGTTGGCTGCCTTTTTGTTTGATTCTGTCAACAGGATCCCACACTGCTTCATCCCTCCATCAGACTTGTTGTCACTGATTATCTGTCCAGTTAGACGTATTATTTGGAATTCCTTAGTCTTTTCTCCCTGCTTCCCTTCCTTAAGAATGGCTTCCTGACAGCTGTTCTTCCATGGAGACCATTTGTGATGAGACTTCAGTGAACAGTAGACGAAATGTCCAGATGCATCATTCAGGTCCTGTGTCAAGTCTTTCTTGGAGACTGTTAATCTGCTGCCTGTGAGACAAGGTTTTCAGTTAATAACTCTTTAGGAATAAGCCTGTTGATGCAAAAATATTCTTGCATACCTGTCAAACTATGTTATCTTTGGCTTGTTTATGCAACTAAAGAAATGCAAACACATTATGTGTATTTATAACAGGCTTCTAGTGAACACATAACTCTGGTTCATCGACTGAGTGAGTAGTGGGTAGTGTCCAAGAAAAAACCTTTGCTGAAGTCCACTTTATAAGTTTAGAGAGCAAAATATGAAGAATTGAATTTTTGCACAGGATTGTATATTCTGATGTCCGCTGTTTTCAGAAACCCAAAAAGAAAAAGAGAAAGAAAAAGAAGAAAGGCCAGATGCAGGATGACACAGAGGAAGAAGATGAAGAACAGGAAGGGAGCGAATCAGAGGGGCCTCTCGAAGACGGTCCCCCAAAGCCAGAACCTCCTGAGAGGCCAGACTTTGGCTTCCTAGAGCAGCAGGTGAGAGAGAAAGCCTCCAGGATACGGAGGAAACCAGGAGAGGCCATCCTGATCCCAGAACTGTCTGCATCAGGAAGCATCACTGCCAGTGATCTCTGCCCCAGGTAGGGGTTCTGAAACAAACAGCAAATAAATTCACTTAATCCCAGAAAATGTGCCACAAATAATATTATCCCAAACACTTACAGGTTGTTTTTTTTTTTAAATGTTCTGAGGAAAAAGTGAGGTCTCCATGGCAATCGGAACATTTATACGTTTTTTTTCTGCGTCTTTTAGGGCGGAAGTAGCTCGAAGAGAAGATGTTTCCAAGCGATCTCTTTTCATCAAAATCCTTTACAACGACAAGGAAGTCTCCAGAACAGACAGCCGCTCCCTCAGCACTGACTTCAGGGTTCACTTTGGTCAGATTTTCAACCTCAAGATACTGAACTGTCCCCAAAGTATTAGCCTGCAGGTACAGTGAAGAGAGCTGCAACACATTACACAGATGGCTGCTGTATGTTCTTTATTTTTCACCATCCCTGCCCATGTGTTTGTGTGTACCTGTACGAGCAGGTGTTTGAGGAGGTCGGATTGTCCTGCCCCCTCCTGGCTCAGGTGTTTGTTCCAGTGCCAGAGCCTTCAGTTCTTACAGGCAACGTCCCTATTGAGGAATTTGAGTTCAGCAGCAATCAGAGAGTGATGTTTGACCACGAGGGCGTTGGAAGTGGTAAGTGTCTTTATTTTGACGCTGCTGTAAACCTGAAGCCCCTTGTATCATTTTAATTATCCCTCTCTCTGACTCCCTGTCTCCTACACACCTCAGATGTACCACTCTCATTTGAGGCCGATGGCAGCAATAAGCTGACGCTGCTGACCTCTGGGAAGTTGTCGTGCTCTGTATCTTGGGGGATTGGCGAGGACGACGTGCCGCTCGCGCCCCCTGTTTCCCAACAACCTGGTGGCATGCACAGGTACTCTGTATAGAATTCTGCAGCTGTGATGGCGTTACAGTCAGCACTTCATGCTCTACCTGCAGTGTGTTACCCAAAGTGTTTATGTCTGTGTTATAGTGGCCTGGGCCGTCTCGATGCCGTCTCATATATCGGGGCATCAGGGTTGTATGACATGAAAAAAATTAGCGAGTGGGCAACACAGTCACGACTCGACCCCAACGATCCGAAAAATGCCTCCATCATGCAGCTGCTCAAAGTGGGTATCCAGATAGTACTTTCAAAAATGAAAAAAAAAACAAGAATCCGACGAGGAGCGCTTCTTTGTGATTCTCAGGTGGCCAGCAGCGGAGAGGTAACGGCTCCAGAGTACTTTCGCCTTGAACATCTGCAGGAGGAGTTTAATTTTGCGCGGGATGTAGATTTGGAGAATTCCAAAAGATTTCGTCTGCTCAGGCTGAGGAACCAGGAAGTTGCAGAGTTTCGCAATTACAAATTCGTTCCTGCTTTGGACAGAGAGGTCTCCAATAAGGCGTTCGTGGTGAGTTTTCTTTCTCTGCTTGTTAAGTAAATGACAACATGAGAACAAGTTGAATCAAGTTGAATTCTGCTCTGTTTTTTTTTCCTTAGGAGTATGAAAAAAGGTTGAAAGATGGAGAGATAGTTGACACCAAAGAACACTTGGATTCACACAGAGCTTTAGTGGCCAAATACCTTCAGAAGGTGAGCAGACGGCTTCTGATGGAAGGAAAATTTCTTCTCCAGTACTGACCAAGTTTACTCTAATGTTGCTATTTTCCCATAGATCAGAGAATCGGTCATCAACAGATTTCTTCTTGGCAAACACGACTACATCCTGTCTGACTTGGTGGTTGAAGAAGAGATTCCAAACATTGGGTAAAAGATTTCCACCAGGCATCATTCACTGACTACATAATCTGATCTTTGCAGTTTTTTCTATAGTCATGCTACATATTGGAGGGAAAATAATAATTTCTTGCAGACACAAAATGCTGACCCAAACACTGCTGTTTGCTTTATTGTCATTACTGATTTCCGTATAAACCGTCCTGTTCTTGTTACAAAGACCATCTTGATGCAGTTTTGATTACTTTGAAAATTCATATAAGCTCACCAGGGAGAGGGAAGGCCAACAAAGGCTTTCTTGGCCTTTCACAGCTTTGGTCTTTTTAAACTCCTCTGCAAGCATGTTGTATGAGGATATGAAACGGAAAATTAAAAACTGTGATGTTTTGAGCAGATTTACACACAACCACTTGCAACAAAGCCAGTCGCGCTGTTGGGTGTTACCCTGCACATATTTTTGCCATAATTAAAATTGAATGTTCTCCTTTTTCTTTTCCATGTTTCCACTATTCTCCTCCCACTCATTTTTTTCAGTGGTGCGGGTTCAGGGTATGTTCACGGAGATTTATTTTCTTACTCTCCCACCCTGTGTGTTCTTATTTTGAACTCCCACGTACCAGTACCTTAGTGATTATAGACGTTTTGCTGTAGTCAGTCCTCTCAGGAATTTACAAAATTGTTGCTGTTTTTAAGTATTTTACGTCTAAAAGATAAAAACACATTTATTAGGAATAATGGGCTTTTACAATATAATCCAAATTTTAAAAAGTTGGAGCTCTGTGTTAAATATGAATTAAAAAAATACTTTTTTTTTCTTTTGATGTCCCAAGCTAATACCCACACTTAGAAAACATATCAAATGTTGGAAGTGTGACATTTCATTGTCTTTGCATTCTTCTAAAATTAAGCCAATGAGTTATAATAGAGGCAGATGTCATTTAACATTATCTTGCTGAAATGGGCAAGACCTTCCCTGAAAAAGACCCCATCTGGATGGGAGCATTTACTGCTATAAAACCGGTAGATACCTTACAGGGTTCTTCAGCGCTTGTCCTCGAAAGCCACTGTCTGTCAGGTTTTAAATCATTTCCCTGCTTGCACTTACCGGGGCTAAGTTAATGACTCATTAACAGGATTGAACAGTGCAGAGCACAAGCTGTTGAGAAGGTCGGCTTCATTTGAATCAGGTGTGTTAAAGCAGGAAAACAACTAAAACCTGCCGGGCACTGGCTCTCAGTGGAATTGGAGAACCTTGACTTACAGCATCGATGGTGCCTTTGTAGATAAGCGTTGCCAGTTCCTTTGGCACCAATGCACCCCCAATCCATCGGAGATGCAGACGTCTGATCTCCGTGCCGATAACAAGTCTGATAGTTTCTTTGCTCTTTAGTCCAGAAGATGACGTACTCATGATTACCAAAAAGAGTTTCAAATTTTGATTTATCTGACCACGGACCCGAGATTTGGTACCTTTTGTAGGAGATTTCTTCATATCCAGTCATTTTACTGACCCAGTGCCAATTAACCTGCAACTTTTTTTTTTAAACATATAGGTACTATGAAGTTTAAGATGGGGTCAAATCTTTGGATATTAGCTACATTTTCAACATTTGATATGTTTTTCATGTTCAATAATGAATGAATATTCATTTATTTGATTTACAAATCATTGCATTCTGTTTCAATTGACATTTTAGTAGCTGAACTATTTATTTTTTTAATTTGGGCTGCATATAGATTTTAAATCAGTTATTTATAACAATATTAGTGTATGATTACAACTAGGTATAACAAATAGGAGTCCATCCTTTTATCTGTTGTTTCCTAACTAATGAAAAAGAAACTTAACAGGATGCATTTTTCTTTATGACCAAATACTGGTTTATATTTGGCTTCTGTGGATTTTCAGACTAGCTTTAACAACAACATACTTTACAATTTTATACACAAGTGCTGTGATTGTCAAAGTGTAAATACCTGGAGGTACTGAGTACTGCTCGTGTATAATTATCCCATCCAACAATATCTAGGGCTAAAATTAGTTTATTCACAAAATAAATTCTGATTTGTTTTACATTTACCAAGATATCATTTAAAATTAAGATTGTATTCCCTTCATCCTTCATGATGATGTTTGTTGGCACAATCAGGATTCTGGGAATTAACCTGTTCAAGCTGGCTGAACCCAAGCGACCACTAAAACCTCAGAGGAAAGAAAGAAAGAAGGTAACAGCTCAGAATCTGTCCGACGGAGACATCAAGCTGCTTCTCAACATCATCCGGGCCTATGACATCCCCGTCCGCCGGCCCCAGAGCAAGTGAGTACCAACAGTTGTACTCAACAATTAAGAACAAGCTGCAGACATGTAGATCTCTAACATGACTGCTTTCATTTCAGTAAACCAGGGCAGTCTTCTCAGAGTGCCATTCAGGACAGCGACTGGTACCTCAGCCAGGTACAGAGTACACATGCCAGCTATATTTCTAACTGGCACCAGTGTGATTTATATAAAATAAGATAAGTGTGTTTTTGTGAAATGCAGGTACAAGTGAGGCCATTCGTGGAGGTTTCCTTCCAGCGCACGGTACTTCAAACAACCACAGCCGATGGACCAAACCCGAGTTGGAACGAGGAGCTACAGCTGCCGTTTAGGTGAAGAACCATGTTTTGTGATACATATGTATGAAGATCTAGTTCACTTACCATCCACTTTATTAGTTCCACCTTGCTAGTACTGAGTTAGACCCCACTTTTTCTTCAGAATTGCCTTAATTCATTGGCATTAATTGCATAGATTTAGTAAGGTGTTTGAAACACTCGTCAGAGATTTTGGTTCATATTGACATGATCGCAAGAAACCAGTTCAAGTTCTAGAAAGCAGTTGGAGATGATCTGAGCTTTGTGACATGGTGAATTGTAGCCTCAGTTTCCTGTTCTTAGCTGACAGGAGAGGCACCCGGTGTGGTCTTCTGCTACTGTAGCCCCTCTGCTTCAAGGTTGGACATGTTGTGTGTTCAGAGATGATATTCTGCATACCTTGGTTGGAACCAGTGCTGATTGGACTTCCTGTTGCCTTTCTATCATCTCCAACCAGTCTGCCCATTCTCCTCTGACATCAACCAGACATTTTGGTCCAGACGACTGCTGCTCACTGGATATTTGCTCTTTTTCAGACCATTCTCTGTAAACCCTAGAGAAAAATCCCAGTACCTCTTTCTGACAGATGCACGATATTATTGGAAAGATATCAGCACCAGCCAGTACTGGCATCAAAATGAAATTTCGGATCTTGACCATTCCGTCAATAAAATTAACCAATAAAATAACAGGCACAGGAACATAATCTAAATCTGTGAAGGATAGGGTGCACACGTCTTCATATAAACAATTGTCATGATTCAATTTGACATTTTGCAAGTTGATATATTATTATTCTGCACAAGGAGTGAATTTTACATCATTTTCAGCTTTTTTTTGTATGTCTGCATTTGCCAACAGGCCAACATGACAGAGTATTCAGAATAGTACTGCATTTTGTGTTAAGTTGTTGCCATGTAATTGGCTGATTAGATATTTATGCAAGAAGCAGTTAAACAGGTGGTGCTAATAAAGTGGTTAATAAGTGCATATCCATGCATTTTTTACCTAAATGAGACCCCCAAAAAGTGAGTGAACAACAAAATGCACTAACTCAGCTTATTGTCTGGTTTGATAAACTCCCCTCCAGTGCTCCCAATGGTGACTACAGCACTGCCAGCTTGCAGTCAGTCAGAGACGAAGTCTTCATCAACATATTTGATGAAGTGATTCATGAAATTGGAGTGGTGAGTTCGCATTGCCAGTTCTTCTCTTGTCTCACTCAGTTTTCACATCCTGCTCCTCAAATTGCTTTAATTGTAACTTCGCTCCGCAGAATGACAAAGAGAGGGGGTCGTCCATTCACACCCAGATAGAGAAGCACTGGTTGGGCTCCGTCAAGATTCCCTTCAGTACCATTTACTCTCAGTCCAGGGTAAAATTAGTGTCTGTTTGTTTTTTTTTACAGGTTTTTTTGCAGCTACTCCCTGAACTTGTGGCTTACTTTTCTTCCTGCACCTGACAGATTGATGGGACGTTCAAAGTGAATACGCCAGCTGTGCTGCTGGGATACAGCAAAGAGCGGAGCCACGGCAATAATGGTGGTTATGACATGTTACGCAGCCTGAGTGAGGGAGCCTTTATCACACTCTTCATCACTATCGAACCTCAGCTGGTGCCAGGAGAGTCTGTTAGAGAGAGGGCAAGTCATTTCTCTCCTGGATGGATTGTGTGACTCGTAATTCATTCTGCATCACTGTGCTTGTTTTATGTTTGTCTCCATTTTTCTTTTAAACAAATGCTCATTCTCTAACAGATTTGTTATTACTGAGATTCATTTTTTTTCTTTTTTTTAAAGTAGGCATTAATGCTTCAATGAATTATTTCTTGTCATCCTATTTAATCATTTATTGGTTTTTGCTCTGCTGCATGCACTAGATTAAGGAAGGGAAGGTAATTGTTTATTAAAACTCAAACCCTTTGTTAATCATCCATTCATGACATGCATATCTCCATTTTATACTTCTTTTTTTTTTACCCACTCCTGGTTCTTGTTCACCTGCAGTAACATTTGACCCTTTAATGCAGTTTGACAGTCAGGAGGACGAGCGTTTACTTCAAGCTTCAGGAAGGTTTGAGAGGGATGCAGCACTCAGCTACCCGGACCGCCCCTGCATCACCACGGTGACTGATCTCAATGGGAAGACGGTCTTCATCACTCGTTATATCCGACCACTCAACCCCCCACAAGAGTTCCTTGATGAATTCCCAAATAATCCCCTGGAAGCCACAGTGTGTATGACTGTATTGTATGTAGAAACATGTATTTCTACTTTATTTGCACCCTCTCAGTTGACACTTGTTCCTGTGCAGACACTGATCGCTCGATTCGTCTCCCTCCTCCCTTCTCTGCCGGACCAAGTACTATTTTCTCGATCCTGCAGCTTGTGGAGCACCTGCGATGTGAGCAAAACTTCTTTTAGGTGTTAGAATAGAACAAAAAGGGGGGGAGCCCATCTTTCAGTACCTTGTTTTCTCTTTTTGTTTAGCAATTTCTTACGCTGCTAGCAGGAGATGAGGAAGAGCATGCCGTGCTGTTGTGCAACTACTTTCTGTCTTTGGGCAAGAAAGCCTGGTTGATAATTGGCACAGCCATACCAGAGGTGAGGGACTTCTAAATATTACTTCAAATATTTAAAAGAAGAATATGGGTTTTTTATATAATGTTCCATGAAAAATACAAAAAATGTTTCCTTGTCAGGGACCCAGCGCATATGTCCTAACCCACGAGCAGAGCCGCTACCTTATCTGGAACGCCAGCAGCGGTCAGTATTACGGCCAGTATGACACCTTCTGCCCGCTGCAGACAGTTGGCTGTTTGGTCAATGCTGACAATGTGAGTAAAGACAGAGCAGCTATGTAACATTACACCCCTCCACTTAATAGATTTGACAGTTTTATCATTTTTCTGACTTCTTGTTTAGGTTTGGTTAAACATCCAAGAACATGCATTGCCAATGAGGATGAGTTTTGACATGACAAAAGCCAACTTCTGGAAACCCTTTTTCTCCCGATCTTTTTCCCACCCTGGGCTGTCTAGTGTCCAGGTGAGCGTTCAGTCTGTATTTTATAAAGTACATTTATCCAATTTTCCAATAACTGTGTTTGTCTTTTAGCCAGAGGAGCTGGTGTACCGGGGCACAGACAAAGTCGCCGCCTCACTGCTTCAGAGCAAGTAAGTAAAAGCAGCGATGATCGTCGACTCTTATTGCTGCGTCAGGTTAAATACACAAATCTCACTCTATATAGACTTGAGAAGATTTTGAGGGAGAAGATCATGGATTGGCGCCCTCGACAACCAACCCGCTGGAACCGCTACTGCAACAGCACCCTGAAACAGTTCCTGCCCAAACTGGAGCTGGGCGTTGGACAGGAAGTGGCTGAAGGGCACCGCCACGAGTTGCAGAGCCTGCTGGGAGACTACAGGGTAAGTGTGGATTAACAGCTGAGTCACAGCAATACAAGCCCACTTCCAAAAGGGCTTGTTTAGATGGAATCGTGTCAGAATGATCACTAACGGCATCCATTTCTTTTTAGATTTCAGGGTTCCCCCTGCATATGCCCTTCTCTGACATCCGGCCCATCATTGAGGCAGTGCACAGCACCGGAGTTCACAATATTCAGGCATCCAATGTGGAGTTTGCTTTGGCTGTGTACGTGCACCCCTACCCAAACGGTGTCCTCTCTGTGTGGGTGTACCTGGCTTCACTTGTCCGCACCTGATACGAAGACATTCTCGTAGTATTGCTGCCTCTGTAGATTAATTAACTTTATCTGATGTTTTTTATCCAACACCACTTGAAAACCATACATATTGTAGTGTACGGTCTACAGATAAGGATATATAAATAAATTTTTCCAGCTGTTTATCTGTATTGACACACAATATTACTCTTTAGAATTTGTTTATGCAGATATGAAATGGACCAAAAGCTGTGTCCAAGTCTTTATTGTTATGAAATGAACATTTCCAGTAGAGCTCATGCAAGACTTTCGAACAAGAAAATAAATCCTGCTGCAATATGATAAAGCAGTAATGTACACAAGGCCCTCCAGTGTGACGTGATTATTCTAACCCCTCCGCCCAGCCTTCAACTTCTCTACAAGGTTTTCAGTGTTGAGCACATCAGATCTCTACTCTGTGAACATTTGTGCATTTGTTTCTTTTTTTTTGTCCATTGGAGTGCATAAAGTAAAGGGAAAAGCAAAATAGATCTTGGAGACTGAACACAGATATTCACAAATCTGAATTAAACACCTAAGTCTATACCGCAATATCGTACCAATTCCTATGTCCATACCATTAAATCTCTGTACTCCACCAGGCTAGCTTGAGTTCACAAAGTTGCCAGTTTGATGCAATATCAGACAACAGTGAGCTGAACATCAAACTGGCAGCACAGAACAGTCAAAAGTTGACTTTACAGACAACTGGAGACATTTGGAAACAGTCGGCTTCAATCAAAAGGAGCATCAGCTTACTCAGGTAAGATTTTCCACAACACCCACTCCAATCAGTTATAAAAGTGGGGGGGGGGGGGAACAAACACTGATCCTACAGTTAACTATGCTGATTATGTCAAGGAAGCTGACTGGAGTAGAAATTTGAGAACAAAAAACAAACGTGGCTTAACTACAGAAAACACTTAGTACTTGGTACTCCTGTTTCTCTACCTTCCTACTTTTTCAAAGCCAACAAAAAAAAAAAAAATCACTTTGCACACACTTGAAACCCATTACCAACCCACCCCCCCATTATGTTTTCCTTCTCTAAAGGATTATTTCCACTAAATATGTGTGGAAATAGCAGGAGCAATTACAGTTTCATCAAGAAACATTTTTAAGTGACACAAAATACAGAAAATGGTATTCCCAGGATAAAGTGCAACAATAAGGAGAAGAGAGATTTTAGAGCGGAGCTGGGCAGGGTCACTCTCCAGAGCGACAGCAGGCTCTGAAACCACACTGCAGGTTCTGGCAGCCGCTGGCTGTGTCTGCATGCGGACCTGGAGACAGACACCACACAGTGGTCATCTACTGAGCTACACCATGTAAACTCATCCACAACATTATAGTGATTTAGTTATCATAGTGTACATTTAATAAAGCTGATTAGATAAAGTTCTGCCAATGAAACCTGAAAGCATCATACCAGCTACTGTAACACTGACTTACCTTCCATCTCAGCAGCATTGGTTACTTACACCAGAACAAATGCTAAGCGAATGAGGTTAGTAAAGTCTGTCAGAGCTGCTTCACAGTCATTAAAATGTTGTTTTGTTTTTTTTAATAAAGACATTTTACTGGATCAAAAGTGTCCGATAAAAATTAAACGCCCCCTGGTTGTTTCACTTGTGTTACCGTTAATGTTGTCGCAGTAATAGAAGTGTTCATCTTTGAGGGAAGGACAGGCTGAAACCAGCTCCTGCAGCCCCACTTCAGTGATGAAAAGGCAGCCAGACAAGTTGAGATGCTCCAGGACAGGAAGTCCTCCACGCTGAGACAAGGCCCTGAAACATACAGTGCAATGCAGCCTTATTACAGGTTCAGCAACAGACAGAACATCTAGAGGAACGCTGTTAATCCTGACTTAGCCTAATAAGGGCTGTGCTGTTGAGTATAACACCTGCAATGGGGGACACTGGCAATATGTCCAACTTTATGAGCACATTTGCACTCCCCCCCCCCCCATTTAGCCAAGTGAATAAACAATCTAAATCTGTACTAAACTATGTATGTAAGAAAGGTTTCAGGTTACAGCAACGTCCAATAACATCCAAATAAGAAATTAGCTAGGAAATTATACAATTGAAATATAACAATGTAGACTTTTTTTGTTTTAATCACAACATGCATGATCATTACCTCAAGCCTAAATCTGTGACTTGGTAACATCCAGAGAGACTGAGAAATTTCAGCGTGCGTTTTGCCTCTGAGCAGTCAGTCCTGTTTGCAGGCTCCATACACTGCAGCCCCCCTAATGGGGAGCATTTAGTCCGAAAGTCTGCAGTGCTGCTTCTGGTAGTGCCTGAATCGCTTTGGAGCCCCGTAAAAGTCCTGAGGGCCATGTCACTAGAGCAGCAGGTGGAGTGACCACAGAACATTTCCCCAGAGATGGCATACTGCTGATGCAAATAGGAGCCATCTGAGCCTGTCCTGTTCCCGCACCTCCGGCTCCTCCTGCAACAGCACGAACCTCCCACAAACTGGGCCTCAACAAAGCTTTCGGGGAGAGACATCCCACCCCGGCGGCTCCACTCTGCAGCATCTTCAATATCAGCAAGGTTGGAAGTGTCCAGGACCCAAACCTGTGTTGGGATGCGTGCAGCGCCCCAACGACCAGTCCCATGCTTGAAAATAATGGCCTGCCGCTTTCGCCCGACTGCATGCAGGTTCCTCTCATCCCTGAGCGTGATGGGTACTGGAGAACTTTTAAGTAGCTTAGCCTGCCGCTCCAAACGTTTGTCTGAGCAAGAGGAAGACGTGAGGTCTCCCAGCCCAATGGAGAGTTTCTTCAGCGTGTTATCAGTGATCTTCTCACACCCCGACAAATCCAGGTGGACCAGAGAGCGACAAGCTCCAAGAGATGACCAGCTGGAAAAGGAGGGATAGAAAGAACACAGCAGTGAGAGCTGAGTTTATTTAATACCATTCGTGGGCCTATGTATTTTTTAAAAATAAACACTTTCCATGCAAAAAGCAGCAACAAGTGCTTTACACAATAAAAACAGCAATTTATGCACATTACCATTAAAACATAAACCTTAACACAACAAAATATAAAGACAGCAATTTAACCTGCACAAACATGAACACCTGCAAGTATGAAAATATAAATGTAGATAAACATCCGACCTGACGATGCTGTGAGGAAGTAAGCAGCTTAATCAACTGACTGGAGATGTGAGGAAAAATGTTTTACCTGTCAAATGCAAAATCTGTAACATCAGTCTGAGTCAGGTCCAGATAAGCGATGTTGGGGCAGAGGCTGAGAATTTGACGGACCTGGGGATGAAAAAAGACAACAACAAAAAAAAAAAGGAATTTATTTTCACAAAACAGCTTATTCTTAAATAACCATGTGAAAAATTAAGAGTTTGACTGCGTACCATTTTACTGGAGACTGTAGAGCTATATGCCAAAATAATGGACTTCACAGATGAACCCACAGCTGGAAGAAGGTTCTGGATAATCCCATTCAGGACCCGCTTTTCTCTTTGAGCAGTGCTAATTGCAAGGGAGCCTTCTTTATGGCTTGAAACCTCTGATAAGACAATGAAGAACAAAGATGAGGACTTCATTTTAATGACTGAAAGAATGAAGTTCTGTTAGAAATTTAAATATTTCCTTCTTACTGAGTGAAGATTGTAAAAGAGATCAGTTTGATAACTAGCCTGGAGTGTGACTTTAACCTTATTGTCATCTACCTGGGACATGTTCCAAGTAGTTAAAAAAAGAAAAAAGACAGATGCCCACTATAAAAAAAACGAGAACGACGGGAAATGGGTGAATCATTTCTGAAAAGAAAAGTAGTTTAAGAAATTTATGTCAAAAAACAATTGACTCTCTTTGCAACGAGCCACTAGTACATGTGGGATATATTGGAAAGAAAATGCAAATCTTGTTTAGATCTGTATTGTCTTCTTTTCAGGTATAATGTATTTGGACATCTTTGCTTGGTCCCAGAGATTAATCGGAGAAATCCTTAAAATCCTAAAAATCTTGGATCAGCAAAAGCCAACATGAAAATAAAGAAAAGTTTAAAGACTTTACAGCTTAACAATAAAAAAAAAGGATCTACAAACTCTGAAACTGTTGTATTGAACATACTGATCTTGCTTTTTATTATATTAATGCACAAGAATATATTGTCCCTGTAATCTCTCGTCTGTCATGAGGGTTTAAAATAATAAAGTTTAAAAAAGGAGAAATATTCATACTCTTAAGTGTTACTTTAACATAAGTTATGCAGTAATATACAATGCTATTTTAGTTGATAACAGAGCCTCCGCCTCACCAGACTCATCGACATCAGCGTCTTCATCCCACTCCTGATAAGCACGTCCCTCATTCTGTCGACTCTTCACCCATTCCTCATCTGGCTCCTGGTCAAGATCCTCAGGGGGGCCGCTGTAATAATCGCCTACATTACAGAAAAACATTTATCAGCAATGCGCCTCAGAATACTTCAATGAATACAATAAATTCCTAACCCGAGAAAAAATTAATGATTACGAAACAGATGAGATCTTAAAGTGAACAAACATTAAACCAAATAATTTCTCTGCTTACGTTTCATTAACAGTCTTCACTAAGTCAATGTGGAGCATACCTCTGGCCCAGTGCACAGGATAGAGATGCCTCCACAAAGAGCCGGTCTTGGCCAGCTGTGACCATGAGCTGCACACTTGACTGCAGCGACACAGATCGTCTGGGCCCAAATACCGGAACAGCCTCAGCATAATTTCTGTAGGAAGCTGGGAGATGTAGGTTGAAGAATTCCTGTTCTTGTCCAGCTCTGAAGTAGAGGACAAAACAGTTCAGCTTGAGGGATTCAAATACCACAAAGACAAAAATACACTATTTACAAATGTCATCCACTTTCCCAGAGAATGCATGCTTTGATTAGGCTGAAAAATAATCATGACAGCAAAAAGGGCATCTTTAAATGTCGGACAATGCCCCTTAACATTCCAAAATCTGAGTTTATACAAAAAATTACAATGTGCATCCTAATACTGTTTACTTTAATGGGTAAACTACTTAGTATACTAACAGTAACAAACAGCAGGAGTACTGAGCAGAGGCATCAATAAGAGGAGACAACCTCAAGAACTCAGTTCAGGTATGAGAGAGATGAATTATGTTTTATGATACTTTTAATGATGGTCTTGCAAAGACATTTAAATGTTTGTAAATATACCAACTCACCATAATCTGTCTTTTCGTGATCAGCATATTTAAAGGCTTTCTGCAGCTCCTCTGCCTGCGTCCACAAACTGAATCCCTTCAGCACCTCAGCAGCGCACTCCAGTTGCTGCTGGTTGCAGTGTTGTGCTATCACCTGTTTTTTTATGTCCTTCAGCTCCTCGTAGGTGAAGTACTGCATAAGCATAGGCTGAAACACCTGAAACAAATCTCCTTAGTTTGAAAGCAGCTTGCAGCAGAGCAACTCACTAGGGTACACACAGATACATTTCTAAGAATGATGTTCATGATAATAATTTAGTCTTACCAATTCTTAGGGGGAAATCAACAATTAAAAGATTCTTATAATAAAAATGTATGATGGGATCTTATACCTCTTCTTCCTCCTTCATGTGAGGCAGAAAGTCTTGAGTGAAAGCTTCTAGTCTCTCCTTCAGCTGCTGGGCATAGTTAAGCTGCTCATATTCACTCTAAAAACACAAAACAGTTAGTAATTCATGGCCTGTGTCTGAAGTTAACCTTTTGTTCGCCCACGCACTACTTCCTATGTAATGGACATAACAGTTCAACAGTTTACTTAACACTGAGTGGTAAATGTAGATTTCTTATAGGTATGATTAGCATTTTGCATCATTACTGACGGAAAATTAGTTGTGTAATGGACTTTCAGTAAAATCTGTAGACTGTGATACACTGAATTGTGGAACAGCTAGCAGAAACTAGCGTACATGATACTTATTTTTGTTCCGTTGTGCCATTTTCCAGGGGTCAGGATCTGGATTATTAGCTTAGGAACTGTAAACAAGACCTGAACCTTCTCAGACCCAATTTTCTAAACTTTTTTTTTTTTAATTAACAGAAAGGAATTCAGTTTGACTGAATTATTTACAAATATATCAGGCCAGTATTATTTATTTCCACTGAAACAATTTATTTTGGACAGGAAGCAGGATCTTACACTAAAGTAAAATAAATCTTCTGTTTTAGCATCTGGTACAGCGGAAGTTCACATTTACACAATTGCCTGATTCTGGAAAGCCCTTTTTTTTTGTTTGCCAATCGCTTGAGAGAGAGAGAACAATAACTTCTGTCTCCGGCTAAGCAGATCTTAATAATGGCTCAGCCTCCGAAACACAGTTCAGCACATTAATGTACGCATCCAGACATTTTCTTCAGTTAAAATCTAAGTTCTAACTCCGTAAAACTATAGTAAAAATTGTTTGATCTATCTTTATTAAAGTGTGTACTAAAAAGGCTGGAATATAAGTGTAGAATTAAGGAGGTATATCAAAAGTTTCCGTTTTTACAAATTATACATGAAATTAAATGTTGCTGGTGCTGCAATGTTTGTGCAGTAAGTTACATGATAGTTACTCTAATGACATAGTGTCACCCCACCATTCAGCATCATACACGGTCTAAACCGTGTACAATTTAGCATGATCTCCTTCCAAGTCAAATCTGGCATCTTTCTGCTGAGGCGTTTTTAAAAAAGTGCGACAAGTACCATTTAAAGGCTATGACATGACCTTAAACTAGTGGTAGAAACGTCTCTGCATATTTACCTTAATGCTATGCAGCCCCTTTTCAAAGAGGGACAGCATTTCTGAAAGTTTGTTGTCAGAATGCACATTGTAGACAGTGCAGCAACGCTGTTGCAGCAAGCCAATAATGCACTCATTCTCAATTTGTTCATGCATCTTGAACTCCTTGAAGGTGGCACACAGTGACTGAAGAAAGGAGCGGAAGTCATTGTTGTTGGAGAAGTTGGTTTTTGACAGCTGTAAAAAAAACAAAAATGGAACTGAGTCACTAATAACAAAGAGATTATTTGTATCATTGATACGTATTATATCCCTATATCCCAATTAGATCGCAGTAAAGAGATACTTACACAAGTTGTACTGAAAGTCGCTAACGTAACCGTTTTGTAGCCACAGTAGCTCATGTTAGCACACCCCGCAGAGCATTAGCTGGTGTCCTAAATGAGCTTACCTCGTAGATATTGTAAGGGAACCGTTTTAACAAGCAGCCTGCTCCCATTTTTTTTTTCATGCAAGTCTGTTTGTTGGAACATTAAAAACTGCGCTGTAGCGCGTAAAACGTGTTACATAACAAACATCTTGCAATTACCCAAACAGAAGGTACACTTTAGCTGAGTGGAGAACTGTCTATTAAAGCTTTATTTAAAAGCACCCTAACTCACAATATGAAATTACGAGGCACGTTAGCATATTTGTAATGATCTAACCACATATCTGCCAAACTATGTCGAAATATTCATAGATACTCATTCGCCTGGTCTCATTCCTCATTGCTACACGTACAAGCTAACGCCTGCTAGCTAACGTGCTAGCTGGCGTTCACCCCTCCTGTCAACACTGTTACATTTTTCTTTTTGAAACTTCAAATTTACAACAAACCCCACCAAAAAAATCTATTATTTCTACAGACCTTTTCGCAGTAGAGGCCCACCAGCTGTTTCATTCGCCAGTGTGGGCCAGTAAAAACATCCACCTCGTCAGGAAAGGGAGCCATCTTCACTGGACCTCACTGCGTCATCTGCATCGTCTGCGATACAATCAAACAAGGAGGTGTGCGCGAGAGTGTCACGTGACTTCAAGTTATAAATAAGAACTCCGAAGTTTTTAACTATTATTTTACAAAAAAAAATAAATAAAAAAAATCATTGAAATTTTTCTCTAACGAATAAGTATATGCTCTCCCTGTCCAGCAATTGTGTTAGCTGAACTCAGAAAATCAATTTGGAAGAAGTGACATCAAAACGTTACAGTCAGATGTTTGTTTGTTTTTTAAATTTAATTTATGCTTTAACTACCCTGTCCTGTTTATTTTAGAGTCCTTATTGTTAATTCAAAGTTTATTAAATAAATAAATACGTTGGCTCTGGGGTGTAAAACACATAAAAACAAAAGGAAATAACATTTAAAATGATAAACACTATAAATTGTTATCAAAGTGTATTTCATCCAGTGTAACACTAATTTAAAAAAAAAAAATCTAAAGTTTAAAATGTCTGACTATATGATGTAATATCTGAAGCTATATATAGCTTCAGATATTACATCAGAATTATGTGAGATTAATAATGACACTGAATGAAAGTAATAAAACTCTGAAGTGAAAGTCATTGCTACAGTTTGAACTACTGGGGATAAGTAAGCAAATTATCAATTGAATAAGATAAACAAACAAATAAATTGACATAATGTTGGGAAATTAGAAGATTAGTATAGAAATAGGTTTTGATAGGAACGTATTAAGATATTGTTGGTTGTAACCTGGCAACAGCTGCCTTTATAGTCTGAGAGGTGTTTGGAAAGGTGGAGTCTGTAAAGTTCCTACATGTCTGGTAAACCACATAAGACTACATTCCTAATATTCCTACTGTAACCTCATCAGCGCTCCATGCTCATCCATTTTATTTGTGAGCGATCTGGTATTCCAATTGACAGTCAATGAAAGAAATATTGGATTCTGCTCCAGCACAAAATCCTTTACATTTTTTCTTTCCTATTCAGGGTCTTATTCTGGCATCGATTGGGGTTTAGAAAGCTTAATCCTAGCAGATGCTAAAGGGGATTAGAATGAGCAGAAATAATGTTATAAGCAGCACATTATCCAAACCTGGATGGAAAAATCTCTCAAAAATCATTGTTTTAATAAAAAAAAAGAAAGACAGGCAACCGACTGTGGGCACTTTGACAAATGCAATTTTTTTAAATAAATTTTTTGCCCACTGTTCACATGGGAATACAGTTCTTAGCACCTGAAAATGAATATGTGTGAAAGTTTCAGCCATTATAAGCGTCTGGCTAATGTTTAGATAAGTGGAAAGGGTAGCAGAGGGTTTTGCCTTTCCATGTCTGATTATAATGACATTATCTATCAAGATAGTACTGGTGCTAACCTTGATAACAATAATTTTAACTGCATGTAAAATGTACATTTCCTCTCTCACTTGACAAGGATCAGAAAATAGTGTCAACATTTTGTCTGACGGTTGTCTGAAATGGTCTTCCGTATTTTTACAGTAGTACTGTAACATTTCACAGTGTTAATATTTTCTTTTTAGTAAGATTTATTAATTTTTTTTTAGGTTTTCTGTTTAGTTTGGACTGCTATTTTTTCTGTTTAAGTCTGTTTTCTGTTTCATTGTTTGTGTTGTGTTTTTTTGTATTTAAAATATTGTTCATTTTTCTCTGTTGTGTTTATTAAAATGTTTCATTAATATTTTACTTTGTTCTGAATTTTTTTAATGTTGTTTTGCAAAATTTCATGGGTTTGTGATACGTTCCCTTTTGTGAGTTTTTGATTTTCTGTTTTCCAGTTCAGTCAAGGCAAGGGAAGTTTATTTATATAGCACATTTCATGTACAGGACAATTCAAGGTGCTTTACATACAAACATTAGAAACATTACAGC
>JBBBVU010000015.1:25278000-25298556 GCA_037177055.1 Atherinosoma microstoma | reverse complement strand
GTTCTCCTGTTGTGATGGATGCAGTATGTGGTTCAGCATTGTCTTGCTGAAATGTGCAAGGCCTTCCCTGAAAGAGATGTTGTCTGGATGGGAGCAGATGTTGCTCTAAACCACCATGTACGTTTCAGCATTGATGGAGCTTCACAGATAGTAAGTAAAATTTATTTATATACCACAGAGAAGTCTCACAAAGTGCTTCACAAAATAAAAAACCTAAAAATACAATATACATCAGACATAAAAAAAATATTCAAGATAGAAACAGTAAAACATTTCATTAAAATGCTGCATCAGGCTGGTTCAAATTCCTGCCTAACCAGGTGTGTTTTTAATTGCTTTTTAGAAATCTCAGCAGAAGAGGCTTCTCTTAACTCACAAGGAAGTGCATTCCATAATTTTGGGGCAATGACCTGAAAAGCTCTATCTCCCTTAGTTTTTAATCTGCTACGCGGGACACAAAGCAGTGCTTTCAGCAGATTGGAGTGACCTTACAGGATGATAAAAACAAATATGAGGGAGCATGACCGTTGAGGGCGTTGTATGTGAGGGGTGAGGATTTTGTAATGGATCCTGAAATCTATGGGAAGCCATTGCAGGGATGCTAAGACAGGGGTGATGTGAACGAATTTACAAGATCTGGACAGGCTTTACTGAGACAGGTGAACAGGGAATTACAATAATCTAGGTGTGAAGAAAGGAAGGTTGAAATGAGCAGTTCCAGTTCTGAATGACAGATCATCGATCGGAGTCTGGCAATATTGTTAAGGTGAAAGAAGCAGGACCGGGTCATAGTTCTGACGTGTTCATCAAAGCGCATAGCTCTATCAAAAATAACACCAAGATTTCTAGAAGTAGTACGCACATTAGCAGAAAGGGCCCCTAAGCAGGAAACAACTTTACAGGACAAACTTTCAGGGCCAACACTTAAAATGTCAGATTTTGCTGCATTCAACTGTAAATAACTACCATCCATCCAATGCTTAATCGAGGTAAAAAAATTGTGCATAGAATTGATCTGTTCAGCCCTATCAGGGTCAAACGAAAAGTATAATTGTAGGTCATCTGATGGTAGGTCAGATGTGGAAGCTGCTCACGCCATAGGCATTAAAGCAACCCCATACCATCAGAGATGCTGGATGCTCCCTCTCCTCTTTAGTCTGCAGGACACACCGTTCATGCTTTCCAGAAAGAAGTTCACATCTGACTACAGGACTACAATTTTCCACTTAATTGCCTCAGACCATTTTAACTGAACATTGCTCCAGAGAAGATGGCAGTGTTTATAGATCATTTTTACATATGGCTTCTTTACATGATAGAGCTTTAACCTGCATTTGTGGATTTCAGGGTGAACTGTGTTAACAGACGGTGATTTCTAGAAGTCTTCCTGAGTCCATACAGTGGTTTCCAGTAGAGAATCGGGTCTGGTTTTAATGCAGTGCTGCCTGAGGACCCCAAGATCAGCAGCACCCAGTTTTAACCTCTGACCTTGTCGCATGTAAACAGAGATTCCTTGTGAATCTTTTGATATTATACCTAGATGGTTGGTCTTTAATTGTTCCACATTCTTTAGACTAAGTTTGTTGTAGATCAGTAAACGTCTGCCCAACTTTACATCTGAAAGGTTCTGCCTTTTTTTTTTAAAATGCTCCTTTATACCCAATCATATTACTCACCTGTTGCAGGTTAACCTGATTAGTTGTCAAATGCTCCTCCAGTTGGTTTTGATTTCTGCCCATTACTTTTCCAGCCTTCTGCGACCCCTTTCCTAGGCTATTTGAAAAGTTTTGCTGCCATCAAATTAAAAATGAGAAAATATTTTCCATGAAATGATAAACATGTCTCAGTTTCAACATCTAATATGTTGTTTATCTTCTACTGGAAATTAAATTAAACTGAATTGAAAAATACTTTATCAACCCCAGAGGAAAAGTCCTATGTTGCTGCCTAAATGAATAAAGTGATAATTAGAAGATAATGCTTTTTTCAGAAGGTGATGGCTGCTGACAGGAATGATCTCCTGTATCTTTCTGTCTTGCATCGAACTTGTCGAAGCCTCTCACTGAACACGCTGTTATTCCTGTTGTTTCATTATTGTTTTGTAGAGGATGTGAACAGTTGTCCATGATGTTCAGCAGCTTGTGTAGCGTTCTTCTTTAAGTCTCTGGCTCTGATGCTGCTGCCCTAGCACATGCTGCAAAGTTGATTATACTCACCACAACAGACTTCTAGAAGATATGTAACATCTTGGTGCAGACATTGAACGATCTTAGCTTCCTTAAAAAGTAGAGTCTGTGCCGCCCCTTCTTGTAGATTCTTCTGAGTTGCATTTGCAGTCCAGTCTGTTGTCTGGTTGAACTCCAAGGTACTTGTATTCCTCCACCACCTCTTCTCCCAGGATGTAAACAGTACTTTGTTTACTCCTGATCCTCCTGAAGTCATCAATCATTTCTTTTGTTTTGTTTGTGTTCAAGATGAGTTGAACCATCCCAACTGCAGAGTAATCAGAGTATTTCTGCAGATGACAGGACTCAGAGTTGTATTGGAAGTCTGAGGTGTACAATGTGAAGACAAATGGTGAGAGTACAGTCCCTTGTGGTGCTCCTGTGCCGCTGACCACCATCTCAGACACAAAAGCTTTCAGTCTGTTTGTTAGGTAGTCATAAATCCAGGTGGTTGTGGAGGTATCTACCTGGAATTTATGGAGCCTCTCATATAACAGAGCAGCTGAATTGTATTTAAAGCACTTTAGAAATCAGAGAACAAGATCCTCATCGTACTGCCTGATTTGTCCAGATGAAAGTGGGCTCTCTCAGGCAGGTAGGTGACGGTCAAGATGATTGTCACCATGGTGATGATGAAAATATAGGTTTATGATATTTTCAAATCATATTCTGTTTTCATTTACATTTTACCCAGCATACCAACTTTTTTGGACTCCGCGGTATCGATTATGGTTTTTGATGAGCCTTTGATTAGAAATGCAGTCCGAGGAGGGATTAAAGGGAAACTGTTCTGCCTTTCACACATCTAGGGCTGTGCTGCCACTTGTGAGCTTGTAAGGCTATTTTCATCCTCAGCCCTTTAGCAGAACACTCACCCTTCTGTCAGAGTGCACAATTTATTTGTTTCTGCATACCTTGTGGAATCGTGTCGCTCAGGCCTTTGTTTGTCTAACCTCACGTCTGATTCAGTGTGACAGGAGAAGTTGTGGTGGGTGGCATCATGATTCTAACTACAGCTGTCCATTACTGATATAAAATGAAGATGAAATTTAAGTTAAATGTTCTATCAGCTTTGAATCTTATTTTTTTATTGATCATCTAGATGTTTTCATACCCAGATTTGTCTTTGATTAAATTCTACATGTGTGAATTTGTCACCTTCTTTAAATCTATTAGATATCATTTATTTCTGGAAACTAATTTAATCAATACGTGAATTAGTGACTGTGGATGCAACAAAGAGCTGAAGGTGAGCAGCTGGTAGGCCAGCCTTTTTTTCCACCCACAAATGACACAAGCATTAAATCAAATCCTCCAACTTTTTGAACCTCAGCTTTGGTCAATAGTCAGCATGAATTTTAAAGCTGAGCCAGCACATTGTATGCTATACGTATTATGGAAATACAAAGCATGAAACATGCATGTGCGCTCTGCAGGTTTAAGCTTCCATTTCATCCATTTTCTACTTATTCAATGCTTGTCAAGGGCCAGAAAGGAAGAGCTCTTATTGCTCTCATAAGCCACCATTAAATATTAATGCTGCATGATAGCTTTGTGCTGGTTTGATCCATGTCTGATCCAGTAATTCAGTTTTAAGTCTCGCTATGTTGCTTGCATTATGTATGGGTGGTTGCTTTATCTCTGTAGTGATTTGCATTTTACTTGTCATGAGGCCTGTAAGGTACATGGACATTATGCAATCATCAGCAGGAATACACTAGACCGAAATAATAGCACTATTTGGACAAAAATGCCTATTTGACTCTTTCCCATGATTGTCCTGTTATTGGTTGTTTTGTATTACTTGTCCTTGTGTAAATAAAAGCTGGAAAAAAAAGGAATACACTGGACCGGAATAACAGCATAAGAGATTTTGACATAAACATTTATTTCCCCTTTTATTAAGTATTAATTGTAATAATAGAGCTTTTCTGCTAACGTTGCTGGTTGTAAACATGCATCTATTATAACATGATGGCTTTAAAGCTGGTTCATCTCTGCACGCCATATCTAACAGATCTCATTAGCTCCTGAACTATGTTAAATATCACAGCTGGACTAAATTTAAACATAGCAGTAACTAAAACAAAAAGACACTTTAGCATATGACCTATACGGTGTCACGGACTCCTTTATTGTCTCATTACAAGTGGGATGTAATGAATTTGATTTTGGTTGGCATTTTCCAGAAAGCCTGTGTTTGGAGAATATCAGTCCAGGTAGAAATGTATGGTCCCAAATCTAATTTAAAAGCAGAATGAATGCCTCAGGCTGACTGAGTAGGTTTAAAAGTCTTATCAAAGTGAGGATCAGTGGATATCAAGGTCCTGATCTGAAGAGGATATATAGGCCAAAAGATTTGGGCTGCTTTCAGTTAAGACATTACAGAAAGAAATGTCAACTTGTAGACATCACTGTTCCTCTGTAATCTTAAAAAAAAAAGAAAAGGGGGGGGAGCTTTCCTTTGTGCTATCTAATCTGTTTCAGTGCCTTCAATCTTGAATATCTATGAGTTATACCGGAGAGAGCGATATTTTTGTCAAGGTCTATCCTTTCATGGAAATTGGGGCATATGTCTTGTCAGGTTCTCTCCTGCTCTCCTCATTCCCCCTTCGTAAGCAGTAACACAGCTGTCACTTCCATCATCTGCAAGTCTGTGTGTGTGCATGCCTTGATCTCTCCTCTTTTTTTTTTTCCTGCTCTCAGCTGCACTCATTATGAAGGATTGTTGCCATTCAGAGTGAACAAATCATTCCCGTTGCCTTTTTTGAATAACATCGAAATAATTTCTGCTGTAGCCTTCTTACAGACAGAAAGAGTGAGTTTGTGGTGATACATAGGGGTCAAGCTGGAAAGGAGGACAGGAGCTATTGTGTGGATGTGGAGTTGGGGGGGGGTTGTTACTGCCTCTTCACTCTGAGAAAATATGACCTGAGGGCTCCTGCCAGCTCTCCTGGGATCACATGCGACAGAGGAGGGCCACCTTCAAATAAATCTCCTTCTTTATTGCTCTTCTCGTGCTCTCCTTCATCCTTCCCTCTTGCACAAAGTGCAGTGTCCTCTGAATGAGATCAAAATAAATCAGATGTTTATTGTTTGGCTGGGTCTCACCAGCTCGCCTCTCTCTGAGCTCTGCGTTTGTGCGGTGAAGGTTTCTTTGGAGTTAATGGTGCACTTCAAATTCATATTTTGCAATAAAATCAGTCCCTTTGGAAAAGTCATCTCCTCGCTGTGGGCCTTCGGCTTATATTTATATCATCCAAAGACAGGTCCATGAGAATGTATTGGATAGTAACATCCAAGTATTGTGGAAAAATGACTAGCATTAACATCCCGTACACTGGGAAGTATTTATTGCTCAAGAATGCGTGAAAAGTATGGAAAATCTGTTTGCTTTCGTATGAAAATAGTGGATAATGTGACCACCAGATGTCCCTATTCACCTCAGCAGAACTGAATTTGGTTCAAAGATTGCAAAAAGTGAGTTTTCCACCACTAATTGGTATCCATCATGTCCACACAACAGAACATGTTTTTTTTTTTGTGTGTGTGTTTTTTTTATTTCACACAAGAGTTGGGAAACTGGACCTGAACCACCCAGGCTACTAGAATGAACTAGATAGACAGGCACAGAGGGGAAATTGCTGGGGTTAAGGTGTGAAGGAAAGTCGTTCATCTTAAATGGCTTTAAGAATCCAGCTAAACCTCCGTATTTGAGGCTGAAAGATTAGAAAATATGTAATTTTCCATTACGTCTGACGAGGGATGCCACTTTTGACACAATAGTCCAGGTCATTAAAAGAAAAGGTTTCAGTTCACGCCCTTTTTACAAGGCTGGAAGCTGCCTTCTGGAGCACCTCGGAAATTTTCAACTTTACACTGTTGCGGTCCTCAGTATGTTATTCGATCCTCAAATTGTCCCATGGTCACAAATGAAGTCTAAACAACTATAAATAATGCTAGTATGTTTTGTGGATGGCTTATGTTTCCAACTGTGAGTGGATTGCCTCATTTTCATTTCTTATGGTATCTTTGTGCAGTCATTTATTGTCATTTCCATATTTCTTGTTACAGTTTGTATCTCTTTGTTTCCTTTTTTTCTTTTACTATTCTTTGTTTTGGTCATTTTAGGTCTCCTCGTTTTGATCTATTTGTTTACCCATCTGTTTCTTGTGGTTTTCAGGGTCACATATCATAACTTTGAGGTAAGAATGTACCCCTTGATTTCTTTCCTGTGACCAGTTGGCCAATCATGAGCAGCCTAGTTAAGCTACACAATGTCTACAAACATAACTTGCCTTTAGATCATTGTTTTGCATTCGTCTCCATAACAATAATATAATAATTACCATTAACAGTCCTTCACTTTTTGGAAAAATAAAGATTTTACATGTAGTTTGACTTTGGCTATTAAAGCTGTTTGAATAACCTGTTTAGCCAATTACTTTGTATCTGATTTCATGTAAATCAATTGTGTTTTTCACACGCGTTCATGTAGCAGTCTAATTTCCCATTCTAATTGAACGCCTCATCCTCCCCCTTCTCCCCTTGTTCCAGCAACAGTCCAGCAGAACAGAAGTACTAGCATGGCGCTCCGTGCAGTAGGAGTTCCGTTGTTTCGTCTGTATCTTTTTCATGTTAGGTTTTACTCAAGTCTCTGACAAAGGTATGTTTACTCTATAAGTAACATACATGTAAAGAAAAAGAAAAAAAAACATATCTCGTTAAAACGGAAGCATTTGTTTAAGACTTAAGAGATAAGTGGCGACTATATTTTGGGTCGGTTGCTAACTTAACGTTAGCAAGAAGCAGAAAATTGGGAGATAGAGAGCAACAAGAGGAGGAGTCCTGTTTCGGAAGAGGTAAACTGAATTGCTTTAAGTGGTTTAAGTACTTATAATTGATGGATATGAACTGGTTCTTGTCCTATTGACTTATTGAAACTGTTTTTTCCAAGTGCGAATGAGATAAAAACTCCACTATGTACTTTTTAAAAAGGTGGCAGCTTTAAATTAACTATTGTTAGTGAGCAGTAGTTACCAGCAAATATGATTGAATTTGCTCTATAGTGTTTTTATTACTTACACAGCCGAGAAGACTACTCCTTAGAGTCCGAACTACGGTTAAAAACTATCAGTACGCATTTTTTATTGGCAAAGTGTTATGTAATAATAAGATTCCCCCTGATAATGTTATTATATTGCGGTACAAGCTTGAAAGATTTGATTATTGTCGTTGAAATGTCTTTATACGTTGTGGGCATTTAAAGCGTATGTTGGTTGTGTGTGTATGTTTTAAATCATTTACCAGACCAGTATATCATATCCTTGATATTCCCCTGTTTCCCCTTTTCAAAGACAAATCAAAGTATTTCACTCTTGCCCTGCAACTGTAATTCCCTTTTTGTTTGTTTAAAGCGTCAGAGATCACAATTAGCAGGTGTAATTATCCCTTGTAGAGTAGATTAGATTAACTTTATCCCTTATTCATTGAAATAGTGAAAGATACGACAGAGTTTTAATGATTTTATAACTGTTGTCAACTCATTAAATGTGGCATGAAAGATTGTGTGGGACATTTAATGCTCAGCCTATAAAACAAAGATAGACAGCTTCAGCCATATGTCACGTCTGCTATATGGATAATATGACCTATTTCTTGTGTACACAGTTGATTAATTTGCATCTCTTGACCTTTTTTTTCATAGCTGATGCGAATGCCATGGCCATAGCCGAGGCATGGGAGTGACGTGACAGTCCTTGATCTGCTGTTGAACAAAAACCTTTTCAGCATCATGCTTTTCTGAAGTAGAGGCAATACGCAAAGAATGGACGAGTCAGTATTGCTGGATTTGCTTGAGTGCCCTGTTTGTCTGGAGCGCCTGGATGCGTCTGCAAAGGTTCTTCCCTGTCAGCACACCTTCTGCCGCAGATGCCTCCAAGGCATCCTAGGCTCACGCGGGGAGTTGCGCTGCCCAGAGTGCCGGACGTTGGTGGAGTGTGCCGTGGATGAACTCCCAAGCAACATCCTCCTCGTGCGGCTGTTGGATGGCATCAGGCAGAGGCCAAGGAGGGCTGGCTCCGGGGCTGGAGTCTGCACAAATGGTACGTCAGGAGCAGTGGCCAGGGTGCACGGAAGTGGGACGAGGGACCAGGGCACAGCGGGAGCGCAACCCCAACGAGCTCAGGCTAAGAGCACCATTGTCCGGGTTAGTATGATGACTGACTGAACGTGCATTAGTAGAGCTCGAATCTGTGTTTCCCATTGTTAGGGTCAAGCTGAAACAAAATCGACAAAATCTGTGTGGATTAAAAACAGCATGTTGGCTCCCTAATCTTTGCTGTGGATTATTGATAATCGTGGTGATCTTAAAGCCAGCCAGTTGACTAGCAGCCCAGTATTACCACAGACAGAGCTTTACAGCAGTAATAATTCTAATGTGTGTGTCAATACTAGACAGACTTTTCCTATAAGCTCTCCATCATTAACTCTCTTTAATGCTGACATTGTCTTACAGTCTGTCCTGCATTGAGATTTTGCTTTGTGAATGTTTGTGTGAATTTCAGCACCACAGGGGGATTGTTTTATCAAGAAGACTTGTAGATTACATTTAAAAAAATTGTGAAATGCCTGCCCGGGAGTTTATGCTCATTTTTATTTTATGCAAACACGACTAATGTGACAGAGAAAAACAGCATGCAAGGTTTTTCTATTTAGCAGCCCAGTGGGGATTTAAAAAAAAAAGTTTATTATAATTTATTTTCCTTTATAGTTGTATGAAAATGTTGGGTGGAACCAGGTTCAAACCAGAAAGATGTCACTGCAGTCCTTCCTGTGCATAAGTACACGTGACTATTTTGCATAAAAAATGGGATATGTAACAGGATAGCATTTTTCTCTTAAAGAATTAAGTAAATTGTAATGGCTTAATACTTGAAATATCAGATTTCTTAACATTTCAAGGTGTAATTATACCCAAATTACTCTTAGGATGGTTTCAGAAAATCTGAGCAAAGAGAAGGGGGGGGACTTGTGGGTTCCTCTTTGAGCTGCACCGGTCTTTTCCAGGGAAGGATAGGGTAGATGAAAAGATGTCAAGGTCTTGTGTAGAATCACTGGAATGTCAAAGCGCTGATAATGTATCTGCCTAGCCATGCAGGTATGAAGATCAGAGACCTTGCAGTAAATTGCTACCGGGGGACCCGCCTCATTTGCCAAGGTATCACTTTAGAGAATTAGTGCTCATTTCAAAGCAGTTTGTGCATTTTCAAATCCCCCTTTCGTCCTCGTCCCTGGTTCTGAAAAGGCAGTGTTATAGGAAATAAAGAGGTTGCCATTTAAAACTGCCATTATCTCACCTTTCATGTTGATTCCTCCGTGTGCGCATGAAGGGTATACTGCTCACACATGTATACACTGTATGAAGTCAGGGAAATAGGTGTAGAATTGTCCATTTGTTTATATTTATTTAGATCCCCATTAGCTGCAGTTGACAACTGCTACTATTCATCCCGGGGTCTTTTTGTTAAGTACAACCATTGTTGAACCACTATGGGCCCCTGAGTAAGGCCCTTAACCCGGACGCCAAAATATGGCAGCCCAGTGCTCTCTTGTAAATCTGGAGATGGGTTAAATACAGCGGCTAATTTCCCAATCTAAAGTATATGTATATGGAATAAATTTATATCATTTATATCATGTAAATTTCATAACCAGATTTTCTGCTTTAATATATGCTGCTGTAATGTAATTAAACATGGTGATGTAATTCATCCAACTCATGCATTCCTTTATAAAAAACTGTCTTCTTGATAGTTTTTGTCTCGGTTTTAGGTGTAAAGTTATTTTCAGCTGCATGCCTGGTGGTGTACCCATGTATATTTATACTGAAATTTAAGTTTTTTGTAAAGTGTTAAGCGTGTCCTTGTTATAGACATATTGATAAAAACAAGTAGTGAATATATTAATCTGAAATCCATTCAGGAGATGTTTACTATTTCCCTCGTATTTTTAACGATTATATAGACTGATGTGTTTTTGGCTATTTCTCTAAAGGTTATTCTGCTGTTTTTTAATTCGGACAACGCCAACAGACACGGCTGTGCAGGTGTAAAATTTTCTGAACATAAAAGGCAGAGATCAAAGCTCTTACAGATGGCTCTGCCTGATCTCTGGCCAGTGCTTCACTGGGACTGAACGCTTCACTGCTCCTGGTTGACACCCTCAGTCCCATTTCTTTTTTGTTCGTCATCTGTCTTTTTTTTTCTTTCTTTCTTCTTTTTTGAGGGGGGGGTGGGGGGGGGTGGTTGTATCGTTTAAATATTGAAGCTGCTCTTGTGGTACCGTTCCCCTGTTCAAGCAGAGCTCCACCTCCGATTCTTCTGTGGCCAGATAATGGCTGGGAGGGCAGAGCGGTGGGGACTGCCTGACAGATGCACAACAGGGTTTTGTTTCGGGTCCCCTCTGATCCTACTGACTGACCGACACATGTAGAATGGCCAAGAGAGATTCAGTCCATGAGTAACAGAAACTGATGAGTGTTAAGTGAAGGCGTCGGGACCAAAAGGGACAAATGTTTAGAGAGTAACCTTGCCCAGTCGGCTTTTTGCCCCCCTTTCTTAACAGCTCCAGGGTTGCTGCAGTTGTTTGACACGGCACCCTGGCATTTCTTTCATGAGGGGAATGAAAAAGAGGGTTGTCTTGACTGTAGCGCTGCGGTCGTCTGTGACTCACCTCTGTGGTGCTCTCTTTGCTGGATGTTTTGTCTTCTTCTGGCCCTGGTTGACTCATAAAACATAGTATTTTGTTCACACTGATTGGGAACAGATAGCTCAGTGGTATTTTTGCGTGAGAGCAAGTTAAGCCGTTTGAGCTGTCGGGAAGTCAAAGGTCGGAGTTTGGGAGTCATTGTAGGCAGGGGTCACAACCAACTGGGGAGAGGGGAAAGGAATTAGAGATCTGAGTGGATGTCTTCCGTTTTCATTGTGGTTCTCTGAAGAGTTGAGCCTCCACTCCTACAGCACAAAAATAGACTTTCTGTAATGATCATTCCTTCCTTTGTTATAAAACCTTGAGTGTTTTTTTTATTTTTTTTATTTTTTTATGGTGTTGTGGATCATCCACAGTTTATTTTAGGCTACATTTAGAAATAAAACATTTATGATATTGCTCATGGGATGAAAATTTGAGTGCAGTGACCTGTGTGTGTGTGTGCTTAGTTGATGTGAAATGAGACACTATTATTTCCTAACCTCATGGGCATGTAATTAGGTCATTGTCTCTTCTTTAGTAATGAGAGTAACAGAAACTGATGAGTTTTTTTCTCGCTTCTCTTCTTTCTTTTTATAGGATTATTGCTATTAGAAACCCTTTTTCCTGCTGGCATAATTTCTCATTACTTACGCGTCAGCATAAACAAACAGAACGAAATGCAACGTTCTCATTTGGTTTTGCTTTGTGTTGATTAGAGGAAGTTGTGCTGTTTTCACAAAACATTGAAAAGTTTTTTTCCCCCGGTTATTTTTGGAATAACATTTGAGTATGTACTGCATTTTTCTTGAATTCCTTGAGAGAAAAATAATTTTCCTTTTATGTAGAGAGATGACATAAAAATTCCTGTGCACCTCCTGTGTCTGAGGTCGATGAGTAATGCCGGCTCTCTTTGATGACATCATATTGTTGTTATAGTCTTTGCCTTTGCCCGGCTGCCTGACCTGTGCCTGCTTGACAGAACCCCGTCATTACACCCTCACCCTGCCCACACACTGGCAAACATATACTTACTGCTTTCCACTGGGAATTTTGTCAATAGGGCTTCGGTCTATTCATCCCAACTCTCTCAACATGCTCACACTGTTTTCCTGCCTCCTTTTTATTTCCCTCAGTGGTCTACAAAGTAGCTGTGACCTTCTGGACGGTGCATTCAGGGACTTGGAAGCCACCTGTAATTTTCTCTTACAAGCTACTGACACAAGCTGCCTTTTTTTTTGTTTTTCCCTCCATATTTCTGCCGTGTACCTCCTCTCTATTCGCCGTCTAAATCCAGCCTGGAGCCTGTTAAAGGTCTAATGAGATTAGAGTTTATTAGACACCAAGTCGGCACTGCTCCCCGTTCTCCTCTTACTGCTGACTGCTGACTTTCATTCAGAGGAAACAAAACACTTGCTTTTTGTGAGGCAACATTGGTGTCTGCATCTCTGGTAGCCTTTGTGCATTTTCCTCTACTTATCTTAATGAAAAAATGGGCCGTTAACGAGGGATTTTTGACTCTACCAACTTGGAAATGGAACATCACGGTGTTGCAAAATCAGAGATGTCAAGATTACTTGATTTCACAATTACTCATGGTATTAAGAATTTACGATTATTTGATCGTAAAGATCCCTCAATATCACTTTCTATAAAGGATTATGGTCGAACCATATCGGCACATCGGCGCAACTCACAGAGGGAACGAAACAAAGTTGCACAACATAATTGTGTTGTCGCTTTGTTTTCTCATTCTGTGCAAATTGCAGAATAGGTGTGCCAGAATGGGAGAGTTTGGCACCTTTAATCTTGACAACCCTGTTGCAAATCCCTTGTCTGCTTCTTTTCCTTCATCCTGTTCAGGCTCATAGAAGAATAAAGACTGTCCTATCACACATTGGGTATGAGGACAGGTAGACATATTGCCAGTCCATTACATAGATGATGTTACAAACCAACAATAAATCTCACTCTTACACATCTCTTGGCATGTTTCGGAACAGATAAAGTGAATAAGAACGTTGAGTTTTGTTTTTCTGGGAAATATCTGCCCTCCATCTACAGTGCTGGTTTACTTAATACCCAAAGAGAAGTTCAAAAGACCCAGTCATGTGATTAATGGGCAGTCATAGCCTCGTCATTGTAGGGTTTCACTGCTCTTCTGATGAAGACTGCGTGCCTGTCTTTGTCTTTTTGGGCTCTCAAGATTTTCCAGACTTTTTGTTCAATCTCTTTTCCCAGACAGAGTGGGATGTTTTGTGTTAGTGTCTTTGAGGAATGCCATGAACAGTTGCAGGTCACTGTTTCTTTTCCAAACAGTGGGCTTGTCTAGTCTCGTCCTGCTTGCCAGCTCTCATTTACCTTGCCCCAGTCAGTCTCGGCACACATTTGTTTGTATGGTCTGGCTGTTTTTAACATTTAATGAACTTCTTTGACAACAGGTTAACGCTGCGTTTGTGGTCTGCCATGTAATTAATAAGGACTCTAGATCTGTTGATTATGTGCCTCTGCACCTGAAAGCCTCCAGGCAGACTCTGCCGATGTAGTTGTATCTTGTTGCAAAACTAAGTGCTCGCCACCTGGCCGTCATTCGATGAAGGTTTGGGCTTTGTGAGCCTTTGATTACATTAATGTAATCGCAAAAACAAAAATTTGATGTAAAGATATGTTATTGTTTGCTGTTCTTCTTTATTTTAGTGCTTTTAGCTTTACTGTCTGGGTGGTCCACAAACCAAAATGCCACATTTGCTAATGGCCCACACCCCCCTACTTCCACCATTCATGTCACATCTCCTGTCACATCTCTCAGCATGACATAGTAAAGGAAGCATCCATGACCTTCTTATCCAGAGACCCATCACACCTGTGAACACTAACAAAAGCCTTTCTTTAGGGCCTGTTTTTATGTGTGTGTGGTCTAGTGGCCCATTCTCCTTGAAAACATGTTTTATGAACCAACAACTGTTTGTTTTACAGGCCACTTTGTGCTCGTTGTTGATAATAATTCAAGTTACAGCAGTGATATAAAGATGTTGACTAGTTTAGTTTGTGTAACGTATCTGCACCAAAAGGTGTTTCAAATGTTGTATGTTGATTTTGATGTTTTTCTTATCAGCATGTGTCGCATCGTGCCCCTCACCCAGTATTCCCGAGGTAGCTTTAATACCTGCCTGGACTTAACAGAGCAGATTGACCTCTCACCCTGTGTTGTGATTGGTGGGCCTGGAGTGGTCATCCATGCACCGTTTGACTGCTGGCATCTTAAGTGTTTAGTTCTCATCCCTTAGGCATAATTGTGTTTAGCTGTGAGTTTCATTTTCAGTTGTTTGACCTCTGACTTTAGGCAGCAGTGTCTGGCTTTGGCTCTCCTGGCTGGTGAGGAAGAGATTCTTGATCCTAAACTTTATTCATCTTAGATAATAAAGTGAATGGTTTTTATAGAATATATTCAAGTGTTAAGTTTCCTATTTTTTTGAGGTCTAGAATTGCAATTAATCTATTGTTTTCCCCAAAGGTGACATCTTTGTGTTAGCTGGGGCAGAGAATGGTTATCCAGTGTTGAGTCAAAGATTAAATATTAAATGTGTCAACTTAAACTGATTTTCAATTAATCTTTAGCTTTTGTAAAGATATTATTAATGTTGTTGTCCATATGGTTTATGAGAAACTGCATTGCAGGACAATTCTTTATCAAACTCGTGAATTTTGCTTTTTGTTTTTCATTTAATTGCATTGATTAGTCATTTGGTTTATGAAATGTTTGTGATGATTAGATGTTATCTTTAATTCCTTAATGTATATTTGGCATATTTAGAGAAATCCTTAAAGGATTAATTGACTGGTGAAACATTTGCAGATTAATCTTTTATTAATCAATACATCATTTTATGTCTGTAGATATGTCCGCTTTTGATAGTGAATATGGGAATAATGTATTTTACTTAGGAGGAATTGACACATAATTATAAAAATCAGGCTACTGGAAGCCTGTGTTCTCAGTTACTTTACATGTGTGGGGTCTCTCTCTGTGACATATTATGATTAATTATTGAAGGGAGCTTCAAAAAGTGAAAAGCTTCAACAAAGACCTATGTTGGTTTGGCTTTTAGCCATAACTTTCTTTCTGCACACACATCCTGCCACATGTATCGACTGGCAAATTACCATTCACTATGCTATTCCATCATAAACTGCTCTGATTACAAATGTACTTTGAGCCCAGAAACACACACACACACACACACCTAGTCTTTCCTGTCTCTGGTCTCTATAAACAACGGCAATGTTTGTTTTAATGACTCAGACCTTTTTTTAGCTCCACGAGGGGCGGTGAGTATACCCACAAAAACACAGGTGTGTAGTCACTACATAAACAAGACATTTGACAACACTGTTGAAATGTCAGTGTGAGTTTAAGGCTTTCAGTCTGTATTGGGAAATTCATGATAGTTAGCTTCTTTGTTTCTGGACATCTTGATTAGTTTATGAGGCACCAGCATCTGTCTCTCTTTTCTTCCCATTTTTTAAGAATATTACTGTGGGATAATGGTGTGTACCAGTGTGTTTTCTTCTTAGTAACATAATGTCTATGGCCATTCAACACCACCATTTCTTATTATTGTTGATAATATTAGTGCTGCAAATACAGAGCGGCTCGTCTTTGATCCATAACCTTTACAACTTTAAGCCATTTTAGCTTATTTTGGTCCACCTGTATTTTTGTTTTTCAAGATAACCTCAATTGTCAGATTATGTGGCCAAAATTATGTAAAATTAATGTTTTAATAGATATATAGCGCCATAACGACCAACCAAAAAGAAACTGTATTACTATTTTATTACTAACAGTACTTTGTAGAAATAACACGAGATCAACAGTGATCATGCCTTTTTTCATCTGCATATCAAACACACAAAGAAACTATTTACATATACTTTTTTCCTCATTTACAGTTATTTATGCTTCTATTGACTTCCTATCCTCACAAAATGAACTCCAACTCAGCTGGATTTAGTCACCACCATGCATCAAAAACATCTTCTTGGCTGTATTCCAGCCACAGAGGACCATTATTTTTCTTCTTTTCAGATAAACATATAAATTTCTGCTTATTTGTTGATCTTTGGCTGCTCCTTATTGGGCATTACAATCGATTTAAGCTATCTGATTGATCAAAAGCGGTTTCATCATAATTTAAAAGTCCAAAAAGAGGTCTCTTGGCAACATAGTAGTGATCGTGATATTTTTCTCACAGAAATGCAGTACATAATGGTGTTATAATGGATCTGTCATTCTGGATTTACCATATAGTCTCTGAATAAACACTACATTTTGTGATTGGATCGTAAACTTATTGGATGTGAAAACTTTTGTAGATCACCTAAAGGGTAAGGTATTGATCACAATTTACCCCACAAAGTTGCACATGACTGTTCCTGAGAGTTTGTTGACAATATAAGTAATAGCGCTCGGGGCGCTGGCGTTTTTAAGAGTGAAGTGCAAACTGAACTATACTTAAATGGCATAGGTACAAAGTCTGAGGAATGACTGACTAAACGTTGAAATAGTATAGCAGTCTGGTTAATGACTACCCATTCAGGATTCAAGTTAACAGTTATTATACAAGACTAAATTGTGTTATGTCTTTACAGAGTTTGTCCCTCTGAATGAATAAGGTAACTAGCCACCAAGATTAAATCCATGTCTTCGTGGAGTGTTGAGGACTGATTCAGTAGTCTTAGCCAAGATAAGGCAAACTTCGATGTACCAGTCTGTGCACAAAACAGTCTTGTTGAGTTATTGCAGCTTCAGTTAGTTTGACAGCTCAGCGTTTTTAAAACTCAGCATCTGGCACACACTGTCCATCCACCCTGACTGCCCCCACCTGGGCATGAAACGTCATAAAACACAGATTCCTCTTCTACTTGTCTTATCCGAGTCTTGTGCTCTGTCGGTGTGGAGCACACTTTATCCACTGTGTTCTGTTGAAGTCGGGCCTTAGTAGAAAAAAACCCGAAGAGTTTAAGATTTCCTATTGCTGCAGCATGTGCCCCATCTCATCTGCTACTTTATTCTTGAGCAAACATTAACCAGAAGTACCTTTTTATGCACGTCTTTGCAGAAAAACAAGGAACTAGTGAAGGATTATTTAAGAGTTCCTCATATTTGCCCCTTGGCACTCCAGTGCGTGATCCTTACATATTATTTAGTGGAGAAAAAGAAAAGCTAACGGCTACATGTTACATCTGGACTCAGTCAAGGGCAGAATGAGCAAACACACAGTTTCTTAAGAGAGTGAAAAGCAGTGCTGCCTCTTGAGTTAGCGATGCAGTGTTTGTCCACTGGCCTTTTGCCAGGACTATGTCAATATCCCGGCTTTGTTTTGTCCACCGTAGAGGCGTTCAGATTCCAGCCAATGCAAGCAAATGTTCTTCAGTTGTCCGGTCTTCTGACACACAACTTGGCAATTGAACAATCCTGCATGTAACAAAGAGACATTTAAGAAAATTTAAGTAGCAGAAGCAGGTTTGAGTTCTGATTAAACAATCCATAAAGTGGCTAGTTGTCCAGTTCTTCATCAGATCTCTCTTTAACTTGCAACACTCTGTAAATTGGAGTCAGCAGAAGCAGAGCAGAGCAGGTGGCTAACCCTGAATGAGTAAGTGGGACAAAAGGCTGCAGACACTGCATGCTTTCAGCAGAACAGTGGAGAGTAATGTGAGGAAATGCTTAGTATTCAGCTCATATTGACTAGCACTCAATACACAGATACGGTGACATTTGTGAACTAATCCTTCCGTTGCTTTGATACAAGTTAGCTTACTATGTGTGACGCATTTCACACAACTTATCCAAGGTTTTAAGTTTATTAAGTACATGACAAAAGATCTCTCAGCAGATAATTGTAATGCTGATTGTAATCTTTGATGCTAATAATCCAAATATTTGATTGAATAGCGAGGCACTTCCTTAACTTTTGCCACTGCTGGTGTCTGATTGTACTTGTAGAGGTGACATTAATGCCTTTCAGACCAGTGCATTTAGTTTTTGGAGGTTATGTAATTACATTTTGTGGACTGTGTCCACTAGCATGCTCATGCATTTTTCCCTCTCTTGCAATCGTGTTTTCCACAAAGATTTAAAATGATTTGAAGTTTGCCATCAGAGGTCTTTCATTTGTCCATCAGTGCTCTATCGTCGGTTTTTGTAGCTTTGCTGAATTAGTCAGGGCTGCTGATCAGTGTCTGCGTAGCTACACAGAACTGTTTTAAAGGTTCAGGAGGGCAAGCCTTCCTTCCTCTCCCTGCCTCATGTTCTTTTCAGTCTTTGATCTCACGCTGTTTCTCTGGCTGTCTCTCTAGCTTTCTGTATTTTACCTCCTCACATGTTCTTTCTGCTTTGAAATGTGAGTGGGTTCCTGTGAGAGCAACAGTTAAGCCCAGTGTATGAACTGGCACAGAGTTCTGTTCGCTTAGTTTTTAGTCAGACAAGCAGACTGGGTGATTCCAAGGCCACCCAGAACCAGCCTTTCCTCATCATCTGAGGCCAGGCAGGTATAGAAAGCAGTCCTTACACACTGGGCCGGAAAAAAAAATAAAAATCTGCTCGTTCATGTGCAAGTAGTTTTGTCTAATTGCATTTTCACAGTAGAGTCCATACTCGTACCCAAACATATGAGAGCTTTATGAAAACCACATGTGTGACACCTCTACACTGTGTGCATATGTTCTCTCATAAATCCTTATTCCCTTCCTGCTAAAATACTTTCCCTATGATGACTAATCTGTAGCTTACAAAGTGCACACAACACAGAAACGTCCTGGTTCTGTGTCCGTGTGTGGAGTGTTTTTATGGACCCCACCACCATTACCGCAATGTCACAGAAATCTCAATGAAGTTCCCAGTTTTGCACGTTTACACATTTAAACCTTATGGGATCTGTATCAACTCCAGAAAGGAGCTCTGATTCCCATGAACCCTCTGGGTACAGCCGAAGAGTCAGGAAGTGGCAGTAAACAGTATATTGTTGAGGTCACTGAGTGGTCAACCCTGAGATGTGTGTTTTAGCTCATGTTTAAGGAAGTAGAAAACCTTGTTATTCCCAGTAAATAAGTATAAGGCAATCTGACAAATACATTTTCTGACCTAGGAACATTGAAGAGAATGAGGAAGAACGGGAGGAGAGTTTCTAAAAGTGTTTGAGACTTCCCGTTCTTCTTACATGCAATCCAAGCTTCCATCTGGCCTCCAGACTGCTGAGTGTTTTCATGCCTGCAGACCAATGTGTGGGACCTCATTTGGTATGTAGTGAGGGAAACAAACAGGCACAGTGAGTTGTCACAGAGTAAAGCTTTGGTAAGCCTGAATGTTTTATTGCCTGTTTGCTGCCTTACAAAATGTAAATCAAGTCATAAAGGATTCCCACATGACAGAATATCAAACAACTTTTCTGAATTTTTAGTTTTTGCTTGTTGATTCAATCCAAATGGAAATATGTGTTTAGGTTTGATTCAGAAGTCGGTGTCTGACAAAAAAAGCATTAAATGAAAAAAAATCTTTAATTTATCAACAAAATTTATCAGTAAAATTCAACTTGGGAACTACTTTTGCACTATAAGGGTGTTTAAGTAACAAACTGAATCCCTCTGTACCTCTTTCATCTATATTAGACACAAGCATTAGTTGATTTGCTACAATTATAACTTTGTTTAGCAACATAAAAATGGCATATACTTCACCAAACAACATCAAAGCTTCCATAATATCAGAAGAAATAGCTTTTTTGCTTGCATTTTTTACTGTTATGATCTTATATTTGGTGCACAGACATGAGTGTTATTGATCTTCTCCCCTGAATCATGGCATAAAACAAAAAACAGAAATCTCCCCAAAAGACTCCCAAAAACTCAGAGTATTTCTTTGAGGTGTGTACACTGCTGCCCCGGGCCCCATTACTGCACCCTGCTCCCAAAGTTAAGCACTGATTGGATTTTGAATGACTGTCTTTTATAAGATTCACTGCGGTGTCAAGAGACTCATAAATAGTGGAAACAAAGTGCTCCTGTGTGGAGTTTCCATAGAAACCCCAGAATGGAAGTTTTTCTTTTGTCTCAGTCTGAGGGGGAGACAGCAGCTTTAGATGAGTAAGCTGTGTCATGAGGTTCTGCTGTGACAAGTTCTCATCCATGGGTCCCTTCTGTGAAATGATCACTGTAATGTCAGGAAAGGTTTGGCACATCCTTTTGTTTTCACTTTTTATTTTCTTAATTGAATCTTACTCTGGATGATTCATTGTGTTTATGTTCTCCACATACTGCGTACCACCATTTCAGATGGGACTGTCAGTCAATATATCTGTCCTGTAAGCTAAAATAGGCCATTAATGCTTGATAAGTTCACAAATCCAATTCAACACATCTAGTCATGTAGACATGGTAAAGATGTCTTAAGTTCAATCTGAGCATCAGAATGAGGAAGAAAGGAGATTTAGGAGACTTTGAACGTAGCATGGTTGTTGGTCTGAGTATTTACTGGGATTTTCACACACAACCATCTCTAGGGTTTACAGAGAATGTTCTGAAG
>JBBBVU010000015.1:25261600-25277245 GCA_037177055.1 Atherinosoma microstoma | reverse complement strand
CCACCTTTGGGATGTGGTGGAACGGGAGATTCTCATCATGGATGTGCAGCAACTGTGTGATGCTATCATGTCAATATTGAGCAAAATCTCTGAGGAATGTTTCCATCACCTTGTTGAGTCTATCACACCAAGAATTAAAGCAGTTCTGGAGGCAAAAGGGGGTCCAACCTGGTATTAGCAAGGTGGACCTGATCAAGCGGCCGATGAGTGTATAATGTTGAGACATAGAAAAAGACAATGGATTTAAAAAAAGCAAATTGTATAATCTAAAACTGTCTCTGTGTTCTGTTACTATCATAAGATTGATTGGAGTGCTTTTGTTTTTCACTTTGTCTGTTCCTCTATTAAAAACCAACAAACAATTATGTTTTCAGGCAGTAAGGTGGTTAAAAAGAAAAGACTGCTCCCCAGTGGCCATAATAAAGGCCATTAGGAATCCATTTAAATAATGTATCTCTAATGGAATCAAGATGGTCCGTGTCCTGAGAATTTTTCCCTCCCGTCATGTGTTGGTGCATGTGCTCCAGCACAGTTCTGGTGGCAAATCTTCAGTAATCTGCTGCTTTGTAATGAATCAGAAATGTCTGATGGCCACCCGATCAATGTGGCAGATGCAGCTTGTTCTGTCTCTCGTAGAACATCTGACAAGCCTCAATTAGTTTGTAGGACGAGCCAGACAGGCTAACCCTGCTGCACACGCTGTTTTGGCAGTAGTATCTTCGGCCCATTCTTCACCCCCTGCCGAGAGTCTGGATGTGCCCATATGGGAGTGGAGTCATGTCTGGCACTTGCATGCAGGGGGTAAAGGTTTCTGTCTGCTGTGGTTACACACAACTTTGAAATTGCTGACAGAGCAAAAGTTACCTGCATCTTTGCTACATTAGTTGTAAATACAAGCTATTGTAAAAGGAAAGCAAAGTTATTAAATGTTAGATTTGATCATGCTGATGCATTTAATGTAATTTAATGATTTTTATTGAGTTGGTTGATAACGTGAGAGTGTTTTTCCTAAAATTTTATTTGTTTTTCTTTTATTTTGCCCTTGTAAACATGTATAAAAACCAAGCTGTAATCAAAATTATCTCCATTTGACCTACTCTAACCAACCGTAGCACTGCATGCGTGCATTCTGTTTTCATGCCTGTCTGCTCACTGGTTGTTGACATTTGGCTGCACTGCAGAGCAGAACACTTGTGTAATTTGGTTATAATCCAGTTCTGTGGAAGAGAACAGTGTAATGGTGAAATCCCTTTCACACACAGGTCTAATTGCATTATCTGCAATGCGAGAGTAATTGTAAACACCAGCTGATGCTCTGCACACGGAGCCTAGTCTCTTTTTCTCTTCATTTTACTCCCTGTCCCTCTCACGCATGCACACATGGACAAGTTAACAGTTTTCACACTCTGAACCAGAAGCCAAAATTGAATAATGAAAAAGGAGGAAAGTTTCTCTCAGGGTTTTTAAGTGTAGAATACTGACTTTGTTCCCTGTATTCTGCAGCATACAATTGTTTCTGAACAAAAATGTTTGTTTTATAATTTTTTTTTTAATATTATCTTACATGGTAATGCACAAATGATCAGTTTGAGATGGAGATGATATTTTTTATTATACTGTGAGTATAAGTGGGAAAAAAAATAAGCTTGTGAGTTTGTTTTATAAATGAGTTTGTTTAAAGAAGTATAAGCCTATTGTCGCCTTCAGATTGCATTTTGTTTGCCTTAGGCCAAAGTGGTATATGGCTGTTGTGGGTAATCGTGGATTATAAATCTTTAAGGAGGCTAGAAGTCATTTGATGTTGCTTGCATACTCTTGTTAAGTAGCACCAGTCTCCTTATAAAGCAGACTACCATTGACTTATACTGCTGTATAATTACTATAATAAACTTTCACAGCTGATTCTTTTGTCATCAGAGAATGAAGGAAAAAACTATAGAAAAAAAATCTATCTGTTGTTGATGTGCATTCAAGTGTCTCTGTGGCCGTGGAGCATATAATCAGTATTGAGCCCTTGTTCTATGGGAGATTCTTGCAGAGATGTACATTATTCCTGTCTCTTTCTGCCCCTGGGGAGGGGTTAAAAGCAATAAAGCCAAGAACTAGCTGTGTGAACTGCACTCTCTTGTTTATGTAATGTGTATATTTAGGTCTTCTTTATGGCATTCGTGTGATATAAGCTCCTTAACTTTCTTTCTATGTTTCTTCTAGAAGGACATCTTCCTATGGTAAGCAGGGAAATGTTTGGTCTGTACTGCTAGTGCTTTATGTAGGTCTACTACTGTAAACACAACAGCACTGTCTCTATGGATGCACTGTGGCCATTTAACTCCCCCCAGTGATCCAACCCGTTTTACCCATTCCTCCCTCCAGCATTTTGTGCATCCAGTGAGCTCTCACTCAGTCTGTTATTTTTGGGGGTTTTTTTCCCCCCCCATTCTCGCTCAAAGTTTAGAAAATTAGCAGTTCTGACAACATCTCTTTTTTTGAGTCCAAATAGGGAGATCAAAAACTAGCTGAGAAATGGGGCGGTAAAATTGTGGGACTAAAACTTACAATCCATGTGTGGGTTTGCTCTCTGTTGCTATTTAAACACACACAATGCGTTATAATTCAGTTTCCTTTAACCTAACCAGTCTGTCTCGTAAAACAATAGTGTGTTGTTCAAGTTCTGTATTTTTACATGGAGGACTTTCTTTACAAACAGATTATGCGACTGCAGGCACTTCTACCATGTGCTAAAGTAATTGCATAATGCTGACTTTGGACACTGCTGCCTCTTAAGGTTTTATTACGCCTTGGCCTTGGTGTACAAACAAGTGCTTTCAAATGTCACAGTTTCAACAGGACAAGCTTTTTTTTTTATTTTTACCATGTAATTTGATAGAATTTATTTTGTATAGCTTAAACCTATTGTGTCATTTAAAACAAAAATGGCAGAGCTTCCACCTTAATTTGCATTTTCATCACAAAACTCCCTGCCAAGCCTTGGTGGGCTCAAAAGCCCTGTTTCTCCCTGAAAGGAAGGAGGCCCAGTACCGGTGCAGTGTCCAGGGGGCTGCAGTACCCCTCCTCCTCCTTTTGCTCTCTCCACAGGCTAGAACAGCAGAGCCAGAGAGCGATTGGCTCTGTGCTTCAGGCTGTGCGATTCTCTGCAGCAGGGTAATGTCACCCTGGTTCACCATCACAGCTCATTCTGTACTTTTATTCTCCTCCGGGCCTTTAAACGGTTCATTAGTCTTTAACAAGACTGCAGAACCTACTCCAAACTCTGTTTTAACCCCTTTCTGTCCATCTCACTTTATGGCTCCATCAGGATCTGCTTGAGTTTGAGACATTTTCCCCTTTTTTACGTCGATTCTGCAGTTTCAGAGTTCAGATCGAATCCATTTTTAGTGTTTGTTATTCAGATCACTGCACTGTGGGATCAGTAATGTGGGGGTTGTTTTGGACTGAAGCCTTCTTCATGGACACCCACTCTGAATAGAGAACATTGATGCTTCTCTATCTTGCTGCTCCCCCTCGCTTGCTGTCCCTCTTTCCCTGGATTGTCATTGCCTGAATGAGCCTTTCAGGACTCCAGGCTGGCAGGCTGAGATACAAAACCCTCCTCTGCTAGTTAACGGGTTAGGGCCCTGGGTCCTCTTAAGCCTTTAGTCAGGTACTCGCAACCAGCCAAGTTCACACTCTGTGAACTCGCAACATAAACTTTTCCCCCATCTTTTGTTGCTTGTAGTGGGGGGAAAAACACAAATGTTGCATTTAATAAGGTCTGTTGTCTTGTTCATTCAGTAGTGAAAAGACTCTCTTTCTGTCTTCAGGGCGTACCACAGCTCTCTTGTGCCAAGGCGCTGTACAACTATGATGGCAAGGAACCAGGAGACCTCAAATTCAGCAAGGGTGACATCATCATCTTGCGCCGACAAGTGGATGAAAACTGGTTCCACGGGGAGATGGGCGGGGTCCATGGCTTCTTCCCCACCAACTTCGTCCAGGTCATCAAACCGCTGCCGCAGCCACCACCTCAATGCAAAGCCCTCTACGACTTTGAGCTCAAAGACAAAGAGGCTGACAAGGACTGTCTGCCCTTCTCTAAGGTGAAATGCCGTAGCACTGCAACGCCCATTCCTCTGCCACATGGTCAGCATAGTAAAACAAAAATACCTTTCATTACAGTGACACTCTGTCTTCTAAGCATTCATTTTCTCAAGTTGTATGTGTGTTTGAATGTCAGGGTTTTTCACGCAAACGCCCACAGCAATGGTTTGGACTTTGCGCCAGGCCTCTTGATGAGCAGTTGTAATTAGACTGGAGAGAGAATGAATGCCATATACAGCGAAGCACAGCTTAACTACAGTAATTAAGCTGTTGTGTCTGTCCAGCTGTTGGGTCATACTTTAATGTTTCTGCATTTTGTCATCAGTTTATATGCCACATGGGCAAAAACAGAAACAAGCTTACTAAGTAGTTTTCCAAACAGAGAGCCATTACATAGACCTTAGTGGTTTTTTACCTCTGGCTATGTTCCATTTCACAAACCTCTGTCCCAAACTCATTATTTCTGTTAAGAGTTTGTTACTCAGAGATAATCGGAACTTTAAAGATAGGCATCATTTTTGTCCATGTATTGGGTTCCTGTCACGCATCACCCTCTCTGTTTTGAAATTTTAGGACGATATCCTGACTGTGATCCGCAGAGTGGATGAAAACTGGGCAGAAGGAATGCTGGGAGATAAAATTGGAATATTTCCAATTTCATATGTTGAGGTAAGAAAGCAGCTCATTACCGTTGATGTCCAAGTGTCCAAATGATTAGTAGAGGTCCAAGATCTTTTGAACACGATCCATTCCTCCTTTTTCATCTTATAAAATGTGTATGCTTGTATGTTTTCTACAACCACGAATAATTTAGATAGAATGAAGAAAATCTTTGCCCTTAAGAGATAATTAAATTATTCCATATAGCTGTCAGGTACAGTGTGATGTCTGTACTTCTGTATATTTTAAACAAGCAGATCAAATAGTGTTTGTCTCTGGGATTGAAGCCTTGAGCAGGAGTGTTGAAATTGGTCTGTGAAAGAGTTGGGTTTTTTTTTAGTTCTTTCTTTACTTTTCATTTCTGAATTATTATAATATTCCATTTCTATTCCAGCTTCGTACACTGAGCCAGGGGTTTTGGAGAAACCAAATGCGGTGCTGTACATCAGGCTGTTTTTGAGCAGTGATGGTGGCTGTAGCAGAATAAAACATTTTGTCATCTTTGATTCCTGAACAGATGCAATACCATCAAATGCATAGCAGCATCTTAAAACGCTCTTTTTGCTTTGCATTACCGGTGAATATTTAAGTTGTTTTTTTTTTCATTGCTTTCAGTTTTGTGGTTATATGCTGTAATGTGAAGCTGAGCTGAGTTGAGGTGCAGGCCCTTTACCTGGTGTTTTGCTCCTAAGATTACATGTCTGCCTTAATGTGGTGACATTTCAGTGACTAACCTATGCAAGCTGTCTGCAGAACTGGAGTGAAATGCTCTGGTTGTATTTCCTGAGTAAAAAGAAGCTGCTTGGGGCAATGTATGACAGCAAGTACGAGCGCCCTGTGATTAACTGAAACCGTTGCTTTGATTTTTATCTTAGTCACACTGTCTGAAAAGGTTGCAGAGCTGCTAGTCTTACAGCTGGCTTAGAAGTGATCATCTCCTTCAGAATGAAATTAGTGTCTACGTAGAAAGCATGAGTGCCTCTCCTTGTGTGTTGATGCTGCTCATTTAAAGGCACAGTAGTGAGCTGCAGGTCACTTAGTTGTTGTTTGAGTATAAAAAATATCTTCAGTTCATGTTTCAATCTGGATTTATAAACTACATAAAAACAAAGGTCAATCAGCTCTATTAAATGAGTACCCCCTGACTCTTCTTCTCTCATAGTTTAACTCGGCAGCACGTCAGCTTATAGAGCTGGACAAGCCGTCAGACTCCAGCGGAGACTCCGGTGAGGGGGGCTCTTTGGGGCCTCAGAGCAACGGTGCCCAGCGGGCAGGGGAAAAGAAGAACACCAAGAAACGACATTCCTTCACCTCTCTCACCATGTCCCACAAACCCATGCTGGCTCCCCCACCCCAGCGCCACTCCATGGAGATCAGCGGGCCGGTCCTCATCAGCTCCAGCAACCCCACAGCAGCTGCCCGAATTGGAGAAATCAGTGGGGGGCTTTCCTGCAGCGCACCTTCACAGGTAAAACCATCCACAGGAAGGCATCAGATGAAGTACAGCAGGTTTTTGTTCATTCTTTTTTTACCAAGTCGCACTCAGCGTGGGGTCTAAAAATAGAAAGCTCACTCGCAGAGTGCGGTTTTATAAATAGGTGCTATTTATTCATTTATAAGCTGTTCTCTTTGCCCGTATGTTTTTGTTTCCCACAGTGAGTAGAAAGAGGTGGTTGTTGAACACACAGCCCTGAAAACGTTTCAATTTACTACTGACTAGTTTTCAGTTCGAACAACTTTCCTAACCAGCTAAATTGTTTAATTGCGTAACTTTAAAAATGATTTAATACCAAGTTGGAGAGCGGAATCCATCTTTGTGTCTTTTCGAGATGTTTGTTGCATTTCAAAAGCTCCACTTTCCTTCTGTCAACAATTAGGCCGACTTCCCTTTCCACCATCTTACCATACAGACTATCGCTGCATTCAAGCGTTTGAAATCATGGATGCGTGACTTGACTCATCCACAAAAGCGACTCCAGCTTAGCCCTGAGGTTTCCACACCAATCCTGACATGGGAGCAATTCACAGCTGCTTTGTGGTCGCCAGCCACTTGAGGTTGAGTCCTGACTTGGTGCTAGACGTTTATGAGAACAGACTTGCAGCTTCATAAGACACGTCCTTAGTCTGAGGCACTCTAAATCTATTACTTTGGGATTTAGAGCTGTTTAATAGTAATGGCTTCATTTGTTGTTCTAGAAAGAAAAAAACAAACAATTCCAGCAGTATTTATATTCAGAACTGACTGATAGTTTACAGCCAACTCACTTGTTTCTATTACTGTCTTTTTTGTGTGTTTTTTGCTCTTGAGTATATGTTCTTAGTTTCAGATGCTGTAGGATTTCATAAATGTTATGTTCCAAAACCCCCTGTTAAGCTCAGTCATTAAACTTTCATGTGCAGTGTGAGTTTTTATGTGTTTCTCTGTCAGCGGAGACAAGAAGAGTGCTTTTGTGCAATGAAGTACATCTACAGGATCTTTTTTTTTTTATGAGTTGTGCATCATGAAATGTTATGTGAGTGTGGAAGGTGTAATCTATTGACCATATCTCTGTAGTCGCTATCGGAATACCTTCTAGAAGAAAAGAAACGTTGCCCCTGTAAAGTGATTATCACCACTGACAACAGGGATAGCAATGTGCTTGATTTACAGATCATAGTTTAATAAAATAAATGAATAAAAACCAGAATGGCTCTTCAGCCTCTGCATGTTTAGCTGCTTTTGTCTATTTCCCCCTCTCCACCTGCACTTAACCCCCCCCCCCCTTTCAGACAAAAAACAACAAAGGTTAGCCCCAAGCTGCCTAAATGCCCGTCCAATCTGTCTTGGAAATTAACTTGCAGTCCCTCAGCGTACGAGGTGATGGGGAGAAATACTCAAGGAAATAAAAGCAGCTGATGTTTGAAGCATTCTGTCGGTGCGCTACAGGGAATTCATTAATTTCATATAGTATGACACATCTGCCCTGTGCTCTGTAGTCACTTTTGAGCACTTGTTGCTTTTGGTTCCCCGTACATTCTGAAAGTTTCACCTTTGGGAGGCGGATCAGTCTGAAGCAGCCATCCGTGGAGAGTCAGTAAGCTACAGGGAGACATTGTGTGTCCAACAGTATGGCCTTGTTACCAGGACACCATTATGACTCACGTGGATGACTGATTGGGGAAGCCCCCTCACTTAACATGCCCAATGAAAATGTCCTCCCCTGTGGTCACCTGATTTCTTTCAGCCAATCAAATCATGAGGCCAACACAGTGAACATGGACTGGGTACAAAGCCACATGTGTGCACTACTTGAGTCCTTTACACACAGTGTGACAGGAGATTGGTTTTTTTTCATATGAAATGATGTTATTTGGCTTTTATTGGAAAACATTTCTGTTCATGTATGAGAGGAGCATGTCCACTGTGTCGGATTCAGAGCGTTGTATTAAATGCTCCACGTTTCCCTTTTAACAGGTACATATTTGCACAACTGGACTAATCGTGACCCCGCCCCCTAGTAGTCCTGTTACTACAGCAACGGTCTTCACATTTCCCTCAGAGACGAGCTACACATCCATCCCTTTGGTAGGTGAAATCCTGCACAGGTCTAATAAATGCCAACAAATCAGCTCATGATTGTTGGAGCACTTGTGTATAAAAGTTAGAAATGGTGACATTATTCATATGAATGAGTATTCATACCTCAACCTTTATGCCACACTGACTTTTCTCTGGAGTAACTGGTATGTTTGTGCAAACCAAAAATAAGGAGGAAAAAATCAGTACATCTAAAAGTTTCAAGAAATCCCTCCAACCCACACAATATGGCATGCACACTTCCTGTCTGTCTATGCGTATGCTCTGGTATGCTGAGTTTTTGAATGAGCAGGAATGTGCACACAAAAGGTTGAGCTCTCCGCTTCACTTGGGAACCCTACATGATGTTTTTGTACAGATGATTTCTCTAGCCTGGAGGCACCTAATTATCTCAGCTCAAGCGTCAGCAGCGAACTGAAACACACATCGACACTCGCAAATACACATGGGCCTGTACACATACCACAGGGCTGTCTGAGTGCCACTCTCCTCCCCCAGTATGTCATGGAAGCTATTACTCTGCTGCTCACTGCTGCCAATGTTTGAGCTTGGGAAGCTCCTGAGCGGAGGAGTGGACTTCAGCATCATTATGACACTCACAGCTCAACTGGGCCTTTAGTTTTTTAAGCTTTCATCAGAGAAAAAGGTGTATTGTTGTTGTTTTTATGTGCTGCTTTATTTCATCTTAAAGCTGTGATTTCTTTTGACCTCAAAGGTGTTTAACAACAAGTTAGTCTAGATTAATCCACTCTTTAAGGGCTGCTCTTAAGTGTTCTTACAGGCATGTTTTTCATTTCATATGTTCCCAATTAAACACTGCAGTGGAGTTAACATCTAGCCATGTGGTCTCCTAGCAACAAACAAACAAGCAGAATAGGAGATTCTCTGCTGCAAAGGGAAGTCAAGAACAACACTACAGTGTCTGCCAAACCACTCTCCCTTAGTGACGGCAAACCAGAGGGAATAACCCAAATGACAGATGATCCCTCGTTCTCTTTGTTGCTCATAAACAAACTGGTTTCCCTGCTTACGTAACCCTGTTATTGTGGCTCACGTTGCTTCTTGTGCTTTTGTATTGAGCCGAGAGAAGTGATGGATTGTTGTGAAATTGTAATCGAACTCCGATACTATCTAACTGCTAATATAATTTTCCTTTCCTATTGTCGCAGGATGCGCTCCCACCGCCCCCACCTCCACCCCCGCAGTCCTCTGTTAGCGGAGCCGCATATTCTCTAGCTGCCGGACAGAGACCCTCCCCCAGCATCAGCGACCAAAGCGGCAGACAAAGACCCACAGTGTGAGTTATAAAAACAGTCCGGCTCAAAAAATATGCAGTCGTCTTAAATGTGCAGCGAAATCTCACAAGCGGTTTGTCTGCTCTGATGGCCCGGGGTCCTGGCACACGTGCTCGGTTGATGGGGGTAGAAATCCTTGCATGTCTTCGACCACCACCACCACCCCCTCCTCTTTCAGCTGTCAGTGTGGGCCTGCAGAGTGTGAGCTTATGCGCAGGTGAAAGGGTCAAAACTTGTGGGTGACAGTCTCCAGGGTCCCTTTGGGAGATGTTTTCTATCACCCCTGACTTTTGACCCCTTTCACCTTTACCCTCATTACTCCCCCAAGACAACCTGCACACCTGATAAGTATTAGATCCACACATGCCCCCTCTCCTAACATCATCTGGGTCTGCCAGTGCATGCATGTCAGACTGAGGTATTTATGCCCCCCCCCTGACAACACTGAAATCCAACTGAAAACATCTCAGTTGAGGCTTCTATCCTACCTGGCTGCCGTTACAGGCCTGGTCTTGTCATGGTGTAGAGGGATGACCTGCAAATTACTTTGTCCTCCAGTGCTGATTTTCTCTGGGTTGAGGGGCGCCCTCCCTGCTGGAGGATCTCAGCGCAGATGATGACAGACGTACAACCAGACTGTCGGATAAATCCAGTTCAAATGTGGAAAATCTGTTGTTGTTTTTTCTGTAAGGCAGGAAATCATCCACATTGGCAGATAGATATCTCATGTTTGTTTCTTGTTTGTGTTTTGATCTAGCTATGTGGCAATGTTCCCGTATACTCCCCGTAAGGAGGACGAGCTGGAGCTGAGGAAAGGGGAGATGTTTCTGGTGCTGGAACGCTGTCAGGATGGCTGGTTCAAGGGCACCTCCATGCACACGGGCAAGATTGGCGTCTTCCCTGGGAACTACATGAGCCCAGTCAGCAGGTCAGTCTTTAATTCCCACTTTATGTCTGTTCATGTCATTATTCCAGTTTCTTTAAGTTTGTTTTATTTCTAATGTTTAACTTAAAGCCTTACCTGCTTGTTTACTTTAATCATATATAAATAGTTTTATCTGTGGAATTTGCTGGACCGCAGATGCATTCCTGCTTTGCGAAGAATTCCCATGAAGGGCAGCTTGCTTCATAAATTTCTTTTTAAAATTGTGTTACTAGTTTATTATCTGTTATTTTGTTATGGTAAATGTAATCCTTAAATTCTAATCATTTTATTTTAAAATTGACAATAAAGTCTCCCGTATTTGTTAAATGATAAAGAACAAGTACAACTCTGTTTATTAAGAGTTTTATTAAGGAAAATGCAACCCTTTGTGTAATGTTCCCCTATTAACTTAGAAAACTGGGTCTGACTCCTTTTCACATCCTCTCCCCTCAGGACAGCGTCTGGGAGCGCCCAGTCCAAAGTGCCCATGAGTCTTTGTACTCAGGCTGGCAGAGGAGTCACCATCGTAAGCCCTTCCTCTGCTCCCCTCGGGGCCATTGTTGCAGGGCCTGATTTCAACAAACCTCTCACTGTGTGCTCCAACGCTGTATCTGCCGGCCCCCAACCTGCAGTGGTGGTAACAGCAGCTCAGACAGCCACAGGCCAACAGCCAAAAGTCTCCATGCATGTCAACTCCCAGATGACTGTAAATCAGGCTCGCAATGCAGTCAGAACAGGTAGATACCCGAAATGTTGCCCAGGTGAATGAGAGGGAGTTTAGATTTTGAATGTTTTATATTATTATTCTTGCAGCTGCTTGCCACAGTCAGGACAGGCCCACAGCAGCTGTGACACCGATCCAGTTTATGACACCCATGACCAATCTCCCACACCTTGCAGTTTGCCCACAGCCCTCCTCCAGTGCTGCCCAAGGCTGTGCCCGCGTGGGAGTGGCGATGAGCTGCGCCGCCGTCTCCCTCACACCACCCAATGTGAGCGCTGCATCTCTGGAGGGGGATGTTCTGAGACCTGTGCCTGTCCTCGCTTTGCCCGGAGGTCCTGGGAACAATGCTGCCCTCAACCCCTCATCTAACAACGCAGCTCTCGCCTGCAGACTGGACAAGGATGGCAAGGTGGGATGTTTCCATCAGAGATTCTCCACCAATTTATGTATTTTTGCGTCCGGAGAAGGTCCTCGTTTTTAGGAGATGATTTTCGTTATTATGCACGGTTTTCCTTTGTTTTAGTCTTTTTTCCACACCTCTATCTTGAAAAATATACCGCATCATGTGTGTTGATGTATACTAGTCTAAAACATCTCTGACTGTGGTCTGAAAGTTGCTTCTCATTTCTCACGGTGGTTTTCTAACATTAAAATCAACTCTGTACTCTTTGCAGAGAGAGAAGAAAAGTCTTCTAAAGCTCTTGTCCTCCAATAAGAAGAAGTCCCGTCCTTCGCCACCCTCCTCCCCAACCCTCGAGGCCGAACAGGCTGCTGCTGGAGAGGTGCTGCACGGTGCCGTGGGCCCCGACACCTCCCCTCCTTCTGGTTCAATCAGCTGTCTCGAGTTCGAACCTGCTGCTGCTGCTGCTGCTGCCTCGTCATCCTCCTCCCCGTCAGTCCCAGAATCCTCCCATCGGAAGAGCAGTCCCCTCGACGGATGCGTTCCCATCGCTCCTCCCCCTCGCCAGCCCTGCTCCTCTCTTTCATCACAACTGCATGACGCACGTCCCATCATATGTGAGAGGTATGCTAATGTGAAACTGCAGTTCGTTGGTACAGTTTCAGGTCGTCCTTGTCCGTCCTGTACACAGAAACTGTAACGTTATATCACAGGTATCCAAACACATCAGTTGTCTTTGATGTTGTGTGTTTCAGTCGCTCACTGTGCCTTTGGCTGTCCTCCCCAGGTACAGGGTGGTGGTATCATATCCTCCACAGAGCGAGGCTGAGCTGGAACTTAAGGAGGGTGACATTGTGTTTGTTCACAAGAAGAGGGAGGACGGCTGGTTTAAAGGCACACTGCAGAGGAACGGCAGGACCGGGTTGTTCCCTGGTAGCTTTGTGGACAGCATCTAAGTCATACAAGTACTCCAGCTGAACCCAGCTCGTCACCGTTTCCACCCAGCTGACCGCTGCTTGCAGGAACAGGACCCTCATATAGACGATTTATGTCCTGGAAAAAAAACAAAACAAAAAGATGCTACAGGCACATGAGGAAGAGCTGCAGAGAGAAACAGAAGATGTTGTCAATGAAAGCACAGTGGACAAAGTTTGAGAAGAGCACACTACTCATGAACTTTTCCTTTTTTTGTTGGTTATTTATATCTTTGTAACAATCCAGCTGTTAAATGTGTGCCTTGTACTGTTCCCCACTTTATTGTACATAAGGACACAAATATACTTAGTCCTAAAACAACCAATATGAACTGTTTAACGGTATGTTACACATGTTAACTTATTTCATATTGTCCTTTTTTTGTAGTGCCACGCATTAAGGGGTTAAGTAGAGCACATGCCTTATGTAGTAATCGACCACATTAGTTATACTTTTGTCTACTAGACTGCTGATACAGGTTTTATCATTATTTTAAAGCATCAGCAGGTAGGAGACAGTATATCAGATGGAACTGACCAGAACAAATCACTTGTGCTGCACAGTGAGAGAGAGAAAAAAAAATAAAAAGAAGTCGTTCCCCTTGCTCTGAAGGCATGACCTGAACCGGAGGACCAGAAGTGAGATCTGCTGTATTGCACACTCAAATACTCAAGAAGCTACAAATGGCAGCCTCGTTTTATGCTGCACATGACTCAATATTTCTTTTTATTCCTCAGAGGTGTAAAGGTCGCAGCATTATGGGCTGTTACCTGCAGTGATCAAATATTTGCATGTGATTAGCAAAGCCATCTCCAGGAGACAGAGTGGTGATGGATGGGTTGCTGGACTGTTTAGCTACGCTTTTGTAATATGCTAGTAACACACTCCAAAATGGACTTTGCAGTCAATTATTGCTTAATTTGTACCTTGTTTGTATTTACTGACCAGAGTAGCTGCTCTCCTAACCCCTCGGCGAAAGCCAAACCCAGACAGAGCTCTGCACCGTTAGAGCAACATAACATTTCAGTTACAATGCAGATTCTTTTCAGTGTATATTTATGTTTGTAAGACATTTCACAGAGGCCAACACCTGCTGCTCGTAGAGTTTGTGACGTTTAACTAACCCGACAGAGAAAAACCCCTCGGTGGGCTCGCAGATTTTGGACAGTTTTAACTCATTCCTTATGTGACTCGTGGCGATATAACACGCTGCAAACTAAAATACCAAATGTTTGCATAAAGTAGCACATTACTGCATCACTCCACCAGAAGAGGTGTGTAAGAATCTCCAATCTTTAATGAAATCAATCACTTTGAACCCTTGATATTTTGTTTTATTCTGTGGACTTTTTGTTAAATGTTGTATTGACTTGAATTATCATGAGATTTCATTCTGATTGGAGGGAAAACAAAATAGTTCCTTTTTTTTTTGTAAGTAATCTCCAAAAAAGCAATAGGAAACCCAAGGCAATCCCTCAGAATGAAGATAGTAACGGGTGGTGTTATATTTTGATCTCACAGCGGTTAATGTCTCTGATTCTCCCGACCTGCAGGACATCATCTGACGGGGTTTACTTGAGGCAATCATCGACTCGTGCCAAGTTTGGCTTTTAGAATCGGAGCTCAGAGCTTGAAGCACAATTTTTTTTTTGGGTTTGTTTTGTAATTATTTTGCCTTTGGTTGATCTTTGATGGGGACCACTGTGTAACTGCTGGAATGTGTAGTTTGTTTGAGATTTGGAGAAGTTGTGGAGAATTGATGGTACAAATCACTGTTAGGGTCTTTTTTTCTTTTCTTTTCCTTTTTTAAATCTTTCTTAATTGAACCGAATTGAATTAATCTGATGTTGCATTGTTGTCTAGGCAATCACCACACAAACCTCAGGCTCTTTGCTTAAACTTCCTCTGGAGTGTCTTCATTTCACTAGTAAGCCTTTATAATCACACAACAGACATACAACAACACAAATGCACACATTCATACTGAGGTACGCACCGTCTCTCCATTTCTAACCGTACTGACTTCCTGACTGTTTTTTCATGCGTAGGCTGCACACTTTTAAAACGTGAAACATTTCTTAAAATAATTGCAAGTCTTTCCTTACGTTTACCAGAACATATGGCAACTTAAAATTGCTTGTTTCAGCTTAACGTTTTCTATACGCCAAGGTGACTTACTTGATTCTTTTCTTTTTCTTTTTGTGTGTAGTTAGTCCATTTTAAGTCTAAAAATTGTGAAACTGAAATCAAACTATTTGGCACAAGTCTGTTATGTGAAAAACATTCTGAAACATTTGAGGGAATCGCACATTTTGTAATAAAAAAAAGAAATAACAATAAAAGCAAATGGTTTCCATCTTTTCTCTCTTCTGTTTTCTTTTCTCCAGTGACATGCAGCGTTGGCCCTTTGTAAGCTGAGCAGAACTGACTTGGAGTTCAATCCAGAACATATTTGCAGAAGGGCTGTTGACAGGACTGAGTATTACATAGCTCGTATAATACACTGTTTAAAAAAAGATAAAGGGAACACAATCATTAGCACGTAACTCAGTCAGTCCCACTTCTGGGATGTCAATCTGTCCAGTTAGGAAGTGACACTGATTGTGAATCACTTTCACCTGCTGTTGTACAAATGGAACAGACACCGGGCGGAAATGATGAGAATTAATTAGCAAGACAACCTCTCTAGAGGAATGGTCCTACAGGTGGAGGCCATTTTCCTGTCTTCATCCCTTCTGGCTGATTTTTTTTTTTTGGTCATGTTTGCATTTTGGTGGTGCCCTCACCACTACAGGTAACATGAGGCGGTGTCTGCAACCCACTCAAGTTGCTAAGGTAGTGCAGCTCATCCAGGATGGCACATCAATGCACGCTGTGGCAATAAGGTTTGCTATGTCTCCCAGCACACTTTCAACAACCACATCAAAGCTGTCACTAAGAAGCTTTTTACCATCTCAGAAACATCAGTAGAATAAAAGGTTTAGTCTCCCA
>JBBBVU010000015.1:25242478-25255957 GCA_037177055.1 Atherinosoma microstoma | reverse complement strand
GTGTGTGTGTGTGTGTGTGTGTGTGTGTGTGTGTGTGTGTGTGTGTGTGTGTGTGTGTGTGTGTGTGTGTGTTCTGTAGCTGACCATGTGGCTTTTAGCTGTGACATCTCGAAGGAGCAGGAGGTGCAGAAAACCTTTGAAACAATCCAGAAGACCTGTGGAAACATCTCGTATCTGGTGAATGCCGCTGGCATCAACAGGTGAGCAGCAAATTCTGTTGTTTTGTTGCATTTTGGAAAAGAAACGGTGGGATATATTGGACGTTACAGGACAATACTATTATCTTTACTCTGTTCAGGGATGCTCTGTTACTGAGGACCAAGCCAGAAGACATGGTTGCTCTGCTTCACACCAACCTGCTGGGCTGCATGCTGACCTGCAGGGCAGCGCTGCGCAGCATGCTGCAGACCAAGGAGGCAGCCATTGTTAATATAGGTACGGACTGCTTCAGTGTGGGATTAGTGGTGTGTTGACAGCTCAGTCACTAGGTGGCAGTAGATATCAGTGAAAAGTTTTACCTGTTTCACTGTAACTTTTTATTTTACTGGTAAAGAAAAAAAATATGTTTTTAGATATGAATGGTTTGAAAATTTTGATTAAATTGAAACATTTTAGTTTCACGCTGAATCTGAAACTGTGACCAGAATAAAGGGCATACACGAGGGGTGTCAAACATACGGCCTGGGGGCTAAAACTGGCCAACCAGAAGGTCCTATCTGGCCCGCAGGATGAATTTGGTAAATATGAAAATGATATAGAAGACATTAATAGCATTTTTTTACAAGATAAAAGTAACTGCAATTCCTAATTTGTCCACATGAGGTAGTATTTTTGCTACTTGCTACTGTTATGATGACTTGTTCTATCTTCTATATCTTTCTCACTAAATAGATCTGACTTTAGTTTGTATTATGAGGTGAGTCAGTTGAGCAGGTCACTTATTTTTCTCCAGAAATCACACCATGTTTTCAAAAATAATATTTCATTCAATTTAAACATCTTGATAATGTACTTGTACTTATTTGCACAAAAATAAAGGAAAAAATGAGGCGTTTTCATTATTTATAGGTTTTATTTTACTGGTTTGACCCACTTGAGATTAAATTTCACCATTTTGGCTCTTAAATTGAAATGAGTTTGAACTATTGACCTACACTCTTGAAGATGATCATGGCTGTTCTTTGTATTATTACGCATTAATTAAAACTTTGATCAGACTCAGAGGAAGGAAGCGGCTTTTTCGCCCAGACAGAGGGTGGAGTCTAACCTGAGATTTGTATTAAACACTCTTGTTTTGTTTTGATACATTTCTGCCATACCAAGTATTCTTAATGGATTTGTGCTTCATGTTTTCAGGTTCTGTGGTTGGTCTAAAAGGGAATGCAGGCCAGTGTGTCTACAGTGCCAGTAAAGCTGGCTTGGAAGGTTTCACTCGCTCGCTTGCTAAAGAAGTAGCTTCACGTAATATCAGGGTTAACCTGGTGGCTCCGGGTAAGTTACATTTACTTTCTCATGATTATCTCAACATCTGCTCTCTGTCTTTTTAGCATCTTTTGTCGTCTAATTGCTTCTAGGTTTCATCCACACTGACATGACTGCAGGGCTGAGGGAGGAGGACGCAGCACGCTCCATCCCTCTGGGGAGATTTGGCACGCCGGAGGAGGCGGCGCAGGCTGTCCTCTTCCTTTTAGAGTCTTCCTACATTACAGGACAGGTGCTGGTGGTGGACGGAGGGCTGCAGCTGTCTATGTAGGGAGTGACAGCTTCAGTGAGGCAGGTGGACACAACATCGACTGGATTTGGGTACTACTTATCTTGTTTTAGACGTGGATGTGAACGAGGAGTTTGTGTAGCTATGGACTGATACGCATGGCTGATAAAAATCTGAACATCTTTCGAGAAGTTTGAAGTTGTTCAAGGACATTTACCAGTCCTTAATCACACTTCAGAAGATAAAAACTCACATCTGTCCTGCTGCTCTCTGCGTTTCTGCTGAGTCACTCTGTGCTGGCGTGGTGGGCGGGGCCTGAAGCATGTGACAGTCTGTCATGACTAACGCTGCTGACTCCAGAGTGTCTGGCCCCGTCCAGACCTCCATGACCCGAGGTCCTAAATTTAATCATCAGATTTAACGCTGTTGGTCATTTTCTTTTCTTTTTTCCATGACTGTAAAGCACCCGGCACATGTTGCCCCCTCCACCCCCGCCGATGGCCCCCTGATCCCACCTCTGGTTGGGCCTGTCCAGGGAGCCGGCACGTTGGGCTGCAGCTGGAGGAAATTAGAGGTGGTGGTGTAGGTGGGTGGGTGGGGGGGTATTTTTAGCTTTGGGAATGTTTTGAGTCTCTGGTTACAGCTGTGGACCTGCAGTGTGGACGGATGGGATTGGAGGTGGCTCTAATGCTCGTGATAAGATCTGAAATGCTGCGCTGCTCTTCCCCTTCATTAAAACATGCTGCTGCCATTGATTAATGGAACAAATGTGAGTTTGAATGTTTTTCCTTTATGTACATTGGGTCCTTAACAGCGTACGGCAAGTTCTCCTGAAAGGCTGCAAGAACGCTGTTTCCTCTGGGAGCCACAATGTGTTTACTGGCATTCTCTTTATGTTTTATTTGGAGGCTGCCAGAGTATGAAAACATTTCACGCTGTCTCTTGAAGAGTTTGGATTTTATTAACGTTCATAATCTAAGATAATATCAGGACAACAATCTGTATACAGGCATTGATTGGCATAGAAATGTGCAAACACTGGAAGTGTCAGCCGATGCTAACTCTGAACAGACAGAGAAATGTCCACTTTGTTAAGTGTTGCAGAGGAGACAAAAATGCTAGATATAAATATACCTTCTTTTTTTTTCATTTTCATCAGTTAATACCCCCGAATACTAAAAAAAAAAAAAAAAAGAAAAGAAAAAGTTGTGTGTTTATACATCCTGATAAAAGCTGTTTGGCACTATACAAGTGTCCAAAAATCACATGCAAAGAACTGGTGTTTTCTTTAAGTGATGTAAGGCAGTAAATATATTTATAAAACTTCATAATCCAGGCAGTTTTATCAGTGAACAGAAGGTTGCAGATATAATTTAAGTCATGATTGTTGGAAAAGGTAAATAGTCTTTTTTTTTTTCACCATACAAAAATAAAAAGGACAATCTGTGATGTGTGTGAGAAATACACTGAAACCTTTCACTGCACCCTCTCATGAGTGAGAACATTTCAATTCACACTTTCTAAAAACAAAACCACCCAAGAAAAATCACCAAAATGAAGTTTTTCTTGTTTTTCCATTTGCAACGATCACATCTGACGTTCTTCATCTCTACCGGTCACTCACATCCCTCGACAACCTGCTCCCCCCCCCCCCCTCTCCCTCCCCCCTTTCAGCCTCTCTCGTTAGATCCATCTTTTCAAACTTCAGCCACTCAAACCTTCTCTTTTCTTTTTCTTTTTTTACCAAACTGATTTCTTATTAAAAAAACAAAACAAAAACAAAACAAGAGACGTACAGTTTTTAAGGCCCGGCCTCTTCCAGTATTTCTAATCTACAACCTGACAGCACTGAGACTGCATGATGCTCCGACTACAAACTGCTACATCAGCCCACATACTTAAAGTCTACCATCTCTAAATCAAACCTACAGTGCCTTAAGATTTTTTCTTTTTTAAACTCATCTTTTCTCCTCTACACATCCCTGGTGAGAAGTGCTACCTACAGGCAGATATTAAAGTCTGCTCAGCTTGAGCATGCACAGTAAATCTATTTTATTGTCCAACCTGTTTTGTATCTTTCCAGAAATAAGAGGCACTTTTATCGGGCAAACGTTTGAAACAGTTTGTCAGTGAACACATTTATGAGCGGTCCTTTCTCACGGTAAGCACTTCCATCATCCTCCGGGACGACTTCATGAATCCTGTACTATGTTGGGTTGTTGTAATGGGTCTATAAAAACATAAGAACCACAGCTGCATGATCTCCCTCTGTCCACCGACGCTTCTTGCTTCCGTATCTGCAGTTCAGTGGTGGTGGACGAGATTTTGCTCTGCCCCTTCCTCGCCGTCTTTAAAGTGTGTGTCTCAGGAGTGCTGGGATCAAGGGGCAGCTTTTCAGGGTTTTTTCTTTCTTTCTTTTCTTCTTTCTGGGGTGGACCTTGTAAATCCTCTGCGGTCTTTACAGGTCGTCGCTTTCCACCAGGCCGCCGGGCTGCAGCGGGCTGGAGTCGGGGAAGAAGGCGGCCTTCACGTCCAGCCCTCTCTCCGTCAGCGCGGCGTAGCGGCTGGTGGAGGGGCGCACCTTCTTGGGTTTGGGGAGATTAGGCTGCTGCCACTGAGCTGGAGAAAGAATAAAGGAAGTTAAATGTTTATGTGAAAAAAAAAAAAATGTTTGATAAAGGGAGCTTTTTCTTGACTAGAGCTCCCTGTACAGGGGGCAGCATGACATATGTTCAATACAGAAGATCTCTGCACACACTAGGAAGCACTAATAACACCTAGCAAAGCAAAAGGGGGTAAAACTCAGCAAGCATCGCCTCCTAAACAATTATAAGGGAATGTAACAAAAACATGAGAACAGAACTGTTCACGTTAGAGCCTCTGATCATTTCTCCACTTCAAGCAAACCACACAAACAAGGTATCATATTCCTCACATGTCTCAGCTTTCTTTTGAGACCAAGCTTACACATGCAGCCCTTGGAACTGAGATATACATTTACATTTCAGACAGAAGAACAGAAGAACAAGGCCTCGTCAATAAGAGGTTAAACGTACTGTTGACGTCAAGACGTGCGGTGCTGGATACAATGCCGGCGTCGTTCTTGGCTGACACAGTGTACCAGCCGGCGTCTTCTTTCAAAGCTGGCTGGATGATCATACACAGGTAGCCGCAGTTGTCCTGGTGCATGCTGGGAGAGAGCATCTTAGTTAGTAAAGCACCTGGTGCAAACATGGGGAGAAAAAAGCATCGCAGAGTTAGAATAAGTATATCTTACCTGATTCTGTCTGTGTTGTGGGTAAACGACTCGTTCTCCCTCTTCCAGAAGATCTGCGGGTAGGGAACTCCCGTGACTCGGCACTCCAGTCGCACAGGATGACCCTCAGCGACGCTTGTGTTCTGCAGCTTCTCCACAAACGAAGGGGCCTTGTGCATCTCCTTGGCTACGGAGAGGGACAGTGTGTTACTGAGCTGCAGGGTGAGAGTAAACTGCAGCCACAGGTGCGTGTGCGTCCATTTCATGTACCTGCAACGATGAGCTCCAGGTTGAAGGAGTTCTGTCCGGCTCTGTTGCTGGCGATGCAGGTGTAGATGCCCGCATCGCGGCTGGTCACGGGCTCGATGACCAGGGAGTGCACGCCGTTCTCTCTCACCAGCATCTTGTGGGCAGAGTCGGGGCGGATGGTCTGTCCGTTCAGCTGCCAGATGAGATCAGGAGTGGGAAGGCCACTCACCTGCAAGCAGCAAAAAAAAAAAAAAGAAAACTTTTAATAAGTCTGCATGTTTTTCTTTGTGTAAAAAAAAGGACATATCATCTGCCTGTGTTCCCTGGGGGCTGTGTGTGATTATAGGGAGTATGTTTGGTTAATCAGTGTATGTTTGTCTGGAGGAGCCTGGCTGCCTGCATGCCTTGTCATGGGAATAAACTGCAAAGAGGAAAAACTTGTCTCTCTTCGCAGAAACCCAACACCTGCTCCGATGCACCCTGCCCACCTGGAAAATGTGCCACTGTGGACCTCCATATGTTTATAATACAATTACAAACAGACAGCTGTGTTCACAGAAAGGCATCCGGACTAAGTAGTGATAAGTAGTTCTGGAAGAGGCACAATATATGTTTAGAAGTCGAGATGTTCCAAGAATGGAAAGTTCAGAGAGCCACAGATGACCTGTAAATAAATATTTGCTATAAATATCGCTGACTTTACAGGCTCCGAAGGAATGGAGGCTCCGTCTATTTCTGACTGGCATAGAAATGACAGTCTTTTTATAGCCGGTTAATTGAGGGTCTGTTTTTATTTTATGACATGTACCAGCGTTTAAAGCAGTTTCTAAGTGCTGCAGGGGAGGTGAGGTGAAGACAGCGGGCGAAGGAAGAAAATGAGCTCGAGTGGTGTGAGGGGAGATAATCGTAAAAAAAAACCTGATCCCATTTAATCGCTGAAAGATGACACCTCTGTATTCTCTCCGTCTGCTGCGAGCCATTCATGATGCCACAAAGTGATGAAACATCTCGTCTCTGCCAGGTTTTTTTTTATATTCCCGACAGAAACTGGAATGCTCGGAGAGGGAAATGTGTCTTTGGCAGCACTGACATGGAGCCTCAGTCCAGACACTGAATTAAAGGGCGGATCTGAAATGGCTTTCTGTATTACTATGATTAACATATTCTCTTTGGTGAGGGCTTATTCCTTTCCAGTCATGTTTTAGTTATTTTAGAGCATCTCAGTCTCTTAACTTTATCATGCTGGGCTTTATACTCTTCACTGCTTGTATATAATGCTTTCTTTAAGTAATCAACAACCATTAAAAATATCATATCTGTCATCCACTACCTTCAGAATTCCCTAACCTAGTAGTTCCCAACCTGGGGTGCCTGACCTCCAAGGCAGAGCACACGGGCTCCGCGAGGCCTTGACTGTACAGACCCTGTGTGACTGTTAAAATTAAGGCCATGTCCACACAGAGATGAGTTGAGGTGTGTCCACTGAACAGTTCTATGATTTGGATGTTTTGTTCACATGGAATTTTGGGAGCCCAGAAACACAAACTTTTGAAACCAAGTCCCAAAGTGAATAAATGCAGGCTGTGAAAATCTGCTTTACAACAATATTATGAGTCAAAAATAAAAAGGCTACTTATTAGGTCACATCTTGTGTATCTAATCACTTTTCATCCATGTTCAGTGTGGTTTAGTGAGGTCAGTGAGCTGGTGGAGCTACAGTAGCGGAGTGGTTCATGTCTATCCTGGTAACATTGATTTATTAATGAAACCGGAATTCATCATTTTTGCAGAGAAGTAGCAAATGATGCATTTCTGATGTGTATAGAGGGGGTCTATAGTTTTTTTAATAGTTGCATGAAGGGGGTTTTCAAGGAAACCACTGCCTTAACCCTTATCGATGGGTAGCAGCTGTTTAAAATGCAGCCTGTGTGGACACAGCAGCCACAGAGCATCACTGTAACCTTCCTTCCCCTCTTCTATCACCAACAAACACCCTGTTGATGCAGGTTGCACCAGAGGTGTGTATTTACCTTGCAGTCCATCCGGCACAGGCGGCCCTCCTGGACGATGAGGTCACCAGGCGCCTGCAGGAAGTGTGGGCGGAAGTGACGCTCTTGGATGTTGTCGTTCTCATCACCGCTGTCTCTGGACCTGGACCTGGGCCTGAGAGATGGAGTGAAAACAACAGTATGTGGGATTAGAATTTAAATTCTCGATTTCAGAGTTTTTTTCCCCCTTCTTTGGAAATGTTTTTACAGCTTCAAATGTGGACAGTGTGGTAGATTATATATATATATATATATATATATATATATATATATACATAAATATATATACATATATATATAAATAATCTTATGGATCACATATGGATCACATCCTATTTGTGACCGATGAAAGTGTCCAGGCCAGGAACACAAGGTTTTCTGGTAAATCTTTCCTATAACAACCATGACATCACCGCCCCACCTGCATATCAGTCAAGGATGGAAATAAAAAGGAGACACTGATTGCTATCTCCATCTCTCTTCTCACTCAAAACATCTCGGAGCTCTTATCTAATCAGGGAGTGTTCATCTTGATAACAGCTTACATGTGGTCTTTATGTCCTTTGAGCTGCCATCAGAGTGTCTGTGATCATCGGGATTTTTCTCTATCTGGCCTTGCGTGAACGTACACCGTATATACAAGGTCATTAGAGCAATGAAAAACAGCACAGAGGAAGAACAGGTGTTCCCTCTCATTAACACTGCTTTTCTTCTTTAAACAGACAGTTAAAGAACAGAGCGTGATCCAGCTCACGGCAAACATTTGGGTAAATAGAAGCTTGGAACATTTTCCGTTTGGGATCTGTGCGGAAATGTGAGCGACTGCAGATGGCGAACAGCCTGCAACACATGTGCCAGCCGGCAGCTGGAGGTCCAGACTATAAAGCCAACCCAGGATTTTGCTTCATCCATCTCTCCGTCCTCTCAAAACCTCACCTGCGCATGTGTCCAGGTGCCGATCGCTGACTGCGGCCTCGCTGGTTCACCGCCTGGACCATCATCCTGCCGGTGCAGCTCACCCTGCCCTGTGAGGGGAAGACAAAAGAGGGCAGACGGTCAGCGTATGAGGTGATGACACGCCACATGTGGCAGGACATAAAACATGAGAATTAGAGCTGCTAAACAGACTCTACAATGTGAACTCTTGACCCCTTCTGAGAGGCTTTAGTGATTTCCTGCCTCATTTGAATGCCCTCTTCCTCTTCAGGCTGGAGAGCATTATCTAAGTACACATTATCCTCCTGATAATGAGCACAGCTGTCTCCTGCAGGTTCTCAAATATCCATGTGTGCTTTTATTTATTTATTTATTTATTCATTTTAAATCTTACGTCTGGATTTCCAGCCAAGATGGTGTAGTTGCCGTCATCGTCCAGTGAGGCTGCAGCAGTGTGCAGAGAGCAGGTTCCATCGGGGTCTCTGCTGATCCTGTAATGCTCGCTCCTCTTGGAGATCTGTTTACCATCTTTAAACCAGTAGACCTGCGGCACAAAATGTAAAAGACATTAAAAATACAGGCAAAGTTATTAAACAGACTGAGCAGTGGCAGAACTAGACTTTTTTACATGGGGTGGCCAGATGGTGGGCAAGGCGTTATCAGGAGGCCAAATAGTAAGAAAGGAAATGATTGTGTTCCTCTCTCTAACACTGTCGTGATAGCTGTGGTCACATTAGAGAGACATGAGAAATAAAACATCTTTACATCAATAACCTGGATTACCAAGTGGAAATATTTGCAACAAGTTCAAAAAGGTCCATGGTTGTTTTTGGGGTGCCACTTGATGTGGTAGTAGGGGGATCAATGGATTCTCTCCCCAGTAGTTCTGGTTTACGTTGGAGACTGGATCCTTGTGTCTGACCACAATGAGTTGTGTGGCTAGCTACATTGGGAGCTGTTGGAGCTGCTGGATCTGGGGCTTGGGTCCATCCCGGCCTGATCTGTGTCCTTCCTCCATACAAAAAAGTGAGAAACATCTCCCTTTCTCTTCATTATTATATCTTCCAATACAAATTAAGACTGATTCCAGGCTATATTTATCCACATTTTCAAGCTGTAGCTTACTTTAAAACCAGCTAGCTGCCTTGCTAGCCTCCTGTTTAAGTTAAACTGGATCATGTAGCTCTAGCTTAGTTAGCGCTAAGAATCTTTGAGCATCTTTATAGTTTATTTTCAGCTCTAATGTAAAAATCTTCATCAACTGAATCGATGTGTAGTCCCTTTATACACTCACTGAAAACTAAATACGACATGGTTTCCCCACATTATCTTAAAACTAATCTAGGGCTACCACATAACTAGATTAGCACTGCTACGTAGCTTCAGGCTAACATTAGCATAGTCATAACATTACTTGTACTTGCACAGGGACAGAGCCATGCATGTCTGGAAATTTTTTTCTGTCCTACTCCTCCTTTGACCTGTCAATCACCTGGGTGTCCAATCAGATTTCACCCTGGCCACGTCCCTCATAGCTCCACCCCTGATACCGACCAGATGGTGAAATTTTACACTAAGTCTTTATATTAAAAATAATTTTGCTGCTGTGACTCTTTTGCATTGATCTCATCTCTTATAATTTTCCGCGGTGAAGCCTGTCATCACCATGTCATAAGTGCGTGCCGAGTCAGGCAGCCAGCCCAGGCTGGTGTGTGCTTTTGCAAAGGGCCTCTCCTTATCACTACACCGAGCATATGTACACTATCTACACCTTCCATCATCAACATCACACATCAGCAGCTCTCTGAGCAAAGCTGAGCCATCATAAATGCTTTAGAAATTACATAATACTTATCTAATAACAACAATCACCAGCTTTAATCATTCGGGGCGTTGACACTCTTCCAGTAAACCCGCTCACCTTTGGTTTTGGGTCTCCTTTAACCTTGCAGGAGAATGTGACTGGCATGCCCTCAAACACTTTGTAATGTTTGAGCTTCTGGTCGAAGGATGGCGCCACTCCCCGTCCTGCAGAGTCTTCATCGTGCTGCACGTCGTCGTCCGACTCCTCCACCGGAGAACGCTCCAGACGGAATTCAATCTCACTGATCAAGCGCTGCTCAAAGCTGGATACTTTGTACTCCTGGGGGCCAGAGAAGGAGACAGATTTAGAGGAAAGCTGAGGCCGAATAACTCCACCAGTCACAGAGTGGGTGTGGGTGATCACGCTGTCATGGAAAGCACATTTAAAAAAAACAAAAATGTGCAAAGTCTTTTAGTTTTTATACAGTTATTAACCTGTCTTCTTTGTCACCTAAACTAGCAACTTTCCTCCAATTTCCTAATTCTCTTTCCCCAGATGAGCCATTCCTCCTTCCCACCACCTCCATCAATCTCTCGTCGCTCTGCAGAGGCAGGGGGGAACATCTGCAGAGCAGCCTGGTCTGATGACACATCACACAGATAATGACAGGCCCGCGGGCACAGCTGCAGAGCCAGCGTTTATCCTCCTGAACGGCTCAGAAAGACAGCAAAGACCTTGCTGAACTACTGAGGTAATTATTCTCTGATCGTACAAAAGGAGCGGACTCCTTTCTAAAAATCATACAAAGTGATGTGCCCAAGGCATAAGCAAACTAAGTGGCTGTTTGGAGACCCCACACCACCAGGGGGGTTCAAATGTGAAGAGATCTGGATTTTAAATAAATAAAAAAACATAGAAAAAAAAACAATAATACAAATAAAACTCATCATGGTTGCATGCCGACCATAGAATTTTCATGGTAATAATACCAGTTTAATCAGCCCCTGCTGCCTCTGTCTGTGGTGCATGCTCTTTTTTTGTGCAGCAATATTTAAAGTTCACCAAGCTATTTTATAGTGGAAGATTACATTTTTCTGCACACTTTTCTTCCCTTGTTCCAAATTTGAAAAACAAAAGTAATTAAAGTGGTTAACTTGTTCACTCTAAATGTGTTTTGTATCATCTGTTGATGTTTTCTCTTACTTTAAGATTCATATTCACTTTGCCAGACATATCATGAGACTGCATTTTAAAAAGTCCAAATTAATACTGGAACATTTTTCTGAATTTTCTGCCCCATTACGGTTAAAGACAACAGCCAAATGGACACCAGTATGATGTAAGCCAACTACAAATAATGCAAATAAATGGGTGTGTTACATTTACAGTGTATGTAACACTGGTTAAGCTCTGGTGGTGCTGAGGTGGTCTAGGGGGGCCCCTAAATCAAATTCTGCTTAGGGGGCCAATAAAGGCTCAGGCTGGCCCTGGCGTCCACTGTTTAAAAGGTCGTAAAGATACTTTATTTTCAAAGGCAGAGCAACAGTGCTGATAGATGCAAGCTGGAAAACATCATGCTTCAGACACACATACACTCCTCTGCATAGTTACTTCTTTTGGGATTTTCAGAAACCTGTGAATGAACACATACAGCCACCGGTGGACTTGGATTTGGATTAGGAAGAGTCTGTCTGTGATTTTGATTTCGTGTGCACAGCAACACAGTGGCGTTTTATTCAAAGTGGAAGGTGAAAAATAACCTTTTGAGGACAAGATTCTGTCTCAGCTGACTTGTCTTCCTGTTGGGAAGGAAAAAAAGGGTTTATTTGTGTTTTCTGTTGCTGTGCATCGCTCGCCATGGGAATCACATGTTCTGCAGGACGTATTGGTGCTGATGCATTCACTGAGTTTTAGTTGTGCTCACACTCCCAGAAGGTAACTGATCATGCAAAGAGGCGCCAGCATCTGGTGATGTTTATGGACTTCAGGGTGATACTGTGTCGTCCAGAGCCAGTCCAGCCTCTGTTTACTGTCGAATGCTGGCGCACTCAGTGATTAAACATTAATATTAATACAAATCCAAGCTTTTTCTACAGAGAAGAGCTCATCTGATTCTTGGAAAATGTTCTATTTTTGAGCGCTTCCACAGAACTGGTTGCCTCGCATGCAGACAAACGGCCACATTGACTTTGCTCACTGTTGCTGTTCAGCATGTTTCCAGCTGTTTGCATAAACAGAGCTTTTTATGGAGGGCCCTGGAGGACTTAGCTGTGTTTACACCTTGCTTTCATAGTGTGCTCTTCAGCAGTGTTTACAGTGACTCAGGGTGGGGTTGCACTCAGAGGGACACAAAGGAAGGCCGGTGATCATGAGATAGGAATGACATCAGCGGCGTATCAGTGGACAAAAACAGAAAGGCGCTTGTGTCATGTGCTGTACATGCAACAAAGGGATTTAAAAAAAAAAAAGGAGAAAAACACTGCTGGTGTGAACATGTTGGTGAAATGTTTCCATGCTCGTGGGATTTCAGGTGATGTTGCCCCGCTCCAGGTGTGTGGATCCGGATGAAGAGCAGCCGTACCTGTGTGACGGGCTCCTCCTCTGTGTCCTGTGTGTTTAAGACTGTGGCAGCGTTGTCAGCCCCCAGCAGTCTGCGAGCCATCTTCTCCTCATAGGTTAACCTCTGGAAGCAGGGATTAATGGGGGTCAGTGCGGGTTAGTGTGTCAGTTGCACAAAAAACACACACCCTTTAACACACCAACACCTTGCTGCTGCATCCTTGTGTCGAAACATTGAATTTATTTAAAGGAGCGTGAAACAAAAGCTTGTTCGAATCTGCTTTTAAGAAGCACTTTTCTTTCATGAATGACTTCATCGAGCTGCTTGTTAATCTGTGTTAATGACTGAACACGCTCATTCCCTGATCACACCCTCAATAACTGAGTTAGATGAGGACACACACACACACACACACACACACACACAAGCGCTAACCTGTTGGCCGTTGCTTATGCGCTCCTCTTTGAAGCGCAGCTTTCTCTCCAAATCCTGGATGACCGCATCTTTGGATCCCTGGATGTCTGAGTCAGAGGCGATGCGAGGTGTCTTCGTGACTGAGGACTTCCTGGGGAAGGCTTTGCTGAAAGAAAAAAACAAGTTTGAACCTGTTCCCTACAACAACAAGCCATCCCCTCCTGCCTGAAATCAGCCACCATCTTTCCCGTCCCCAAAAAGCCAGCCACTGGCAGTCTAAATGATTACAGGCCTGTTGCACTTACGCCTGTGATCATGAAGTGCTTCGAGAAGCTGGTCACTCCCCCCCTCAGTCGACCCCCACCAGTTTGCCTACAGGGAAAACCGGTCCACGGGGGACGCCATCGCAGTAGCTCTTCACACTGCACTGAGCCACCTGGAACACCGGGGGAACTATGTGAGGATGCTCTTCATTGATTTTAGCTCTGCGTTCAACACAAT